>BQKZ01004747.1:0-50056 GCA_036244855.1 Temnopleurus reevesii | reverse complement strand
AAAACACAAATTTTCATCCACAACGAAGCAAAGTAGGCAATTGTTTTATGCAGGTAGTCACTGTAGATATCAGTTTGTTGATGTTCGCAATGTTTGACCTCAGGTCGTAGAGGGCGAAGTTGGAATCAGTGAAGCTACTGAAATGTCTTAATTCATCTAGAACAGAGATATGAATCTGAATTGCTAAATCTGTTTTCCCACGACTGCCCAATGTATTAAGTAAAAAATCACTAGATATTATGAAAGAACAATGTTTGTACTTTAATTTAATGCCAAAACTGAAGAAAATGGTTAAAGTATGGAGTAGATAAAATAGGATTTTAAAAAGAGTTTGCTCCATGTCTCGAGAAGGTGCCAGCACCACATATTGCTTTCTATGTCAGGTAAATGTCATTTTACAGTACGAGAGATTATGATAATACATGAAATCAGGAAATAATCGTATGAATGTTTGTTTTACATGAACCACACATCAGATAGGATGTAGAGCAATAATGAATGCTTAGAGGAGGGTTTGTTGAGTAAAGAAATAGTTATTTCAAGGGAAATGACAGAAGGTCATGTCAGTTATTGTGCAGCCTAATTTGCATAAGAAAGGAATGTACAGCGGTACAATGCACTGTTATTTTTATTGTGAGCAGCTTAGTAGTTTACACAGGTTGTTTGATTTATCTCTAGCCATGAATTCAGGCAGTAGCTCAGAAGAATATATTTTCACCATGATTTATGGATTACTTTCAGGGCATAATCACGAAATTATGTGTGATGTAGGGAAATGATGTTTGTGTTCAATATCATATTCAAATTAGTGTGCAAATTATAATTGTCGATTACAGAGATGCCAATTGAGTAGCATTTGTTTAAAATTTTATTCTTGAAACCTGATACAGATCAGTATCAATTCAAGGCTTCAGATTTATAAGCCATTTTAGGTATTTATTGTCATTTATCTTTTTTCTCTACTCAAATGATATCAAGTTGGCATCTTTGCAATTCAGTCTGTCAAGTAGATGTTAATTATTTGACAGCTATTCTTATTGTATGTCAAGTATATGAATATCAGCCATACTGATTATGGTTTATTTTGGTTTCTTTCTACCAATAAAGGTTAAACCGTACGTTATGCATCGGACCTTAAAGGTATGCATTTGGTGTCACTCAAGGGTCTATTTGTTATACGCCAGCAGTCAGATTCAGTTAGGACTATGTCGCTACAGTCACTATACACATTTGACCTCTATAAACAGGTAAAGGCACCCATTCTTATCTCCAAAGGATTCATAACAGGCAGGTGGCCACTAGGAAAGGTTTGATTGCATTTGAGTACTTGGGAACAAATATTGAACTAACCAAACTGTAGATCAGTCATGACAGCAATGTATTTCTCATCAACTGACTGAAGCTTGGATGCATCTAGGTTCGGTGATCCTCCTACACCACCACTGGCACCAGCATCATTTAGATCACCTGGAATGAGAGAAAAACAATAACTATAACATTAATATAGAGCTCTAATACAGAACTTTAGAAGAAATGTGATTAGGCATTATCCCATGTTGACTGCAATATACAAGAAAACTTTGTACTGATCTTGGTCTTCAGTGCAGTTCTGGTCTTTGTCCTGTCCTGTCTGGTCTTGTCAGGTCTGATCCCGTTTTGTCTTGTCTGATCTGATCTGATCTTATCTGATCTTGTGTCATCTTATCTGGCCTTGTTTTTTTCCTGATCCTGTCTTGTCTCGTCTGCTCTCATCTTATCTTGTATGATCTTGTTTCCTCTTTTCCGGCCTTGTTTGTCTGATCCTGTCTTGTCTTGTCTTATCTTGTCTGATCTTGTGTCATCTTATCTGGTCTTGTTTTTTCCTAATCCTGTCTTGTCTTGTCTGCTCTCATCTTATCTTGTATGAACTTGTTTCATCTTGTCTGGTCTTGTTTGTCTGATCCTGTCTTGTCTTGTCTTATCTTGTCCGATCTTGTGTCATCTTATCTGGCCTTGGTTTTTTCTAATCCTGTCTTGTCTCGTCTGCTCTCATCTTATCTTGTATGATCTTGTTTCATCTTGTCTGGTCTTGTTTTGTCTGATCCTGTCTTGTCTCCTCTGCTCTCATCTCATCTGATCTTGCTTCATCTTGTCTGGCCTTGTTTTGTCTGATCCTGTCTTGTCTCATCTGATTTTGTCTTGTCTTATCTTGTCTGGCCTAGTTATGTCTGATCCTGTCTTGTCTCGTCTGCGCTCATCAAATCTTGTTTCATCTTGTCTCGTCTTGTTTTGTCAGATCCTATCTTGTCTCATCTGATCTCATCTTATATTGTATGATCTTGTTTCATCTTGTCCGACCCTGTTTTGTCTGATCCTGTCTTGTCTTGTCTGCTCCTATCTTGTCTGATCTTTTTTCATCTTGTCTGGTCTTGTTTTGTCTGATCCTGTCTTGTCTCGTCTGCTCTCATCTTATCTTGTCTCATCTTGCTTCATCTTGTCTGGCCTTATTTTGTCTGATCCTGTCTTGTCCTGTCTGATATTGTCTTATCTTACCCTATCTTGTTTTGTCTTGTCTGATCTTGTCTTGTTTTTTCTGGGCTGGTCTCCTCTGGTATAGTCTTATCAAGTCTAGTTCTATATAATTGTGTCTTTTATTTCTCTCTATTTTTTTTTATATTTTTTGTCCTGTCTAGTCTGAACTAGTGTTGTCTCAAGTATTCAGGTATAAAGTGTGCTGGACTATTGTGGTCATATCTTGTCTAGTATTGTGTTGTGCTTGTCTTTTCTCATCTAAGCTTGTGCAATCGTACTTACATTCCTTTTTAATGCTAAACCAAATCTTATCAAATAGAAAATCGAAGTATACAAAACAAATTGAATCCATCAACCCAGTGGTATCCCATCAAATAACCATACCTTGTCTTTGTGCTAGGATCTTACTGGTCAGTTTCTTGACCATCTCCACAGTCCGCTGTATATCAGGAACCAGCTGGGTAAGCCCCTCCGCCTCCGCTTCTTCCTCCTTGGACACTGTGCTAGATTCTTTCGTGGAAGAGCTGTGTCTTGAGCTAGATTTCTTGCTTGGCTTCACAAGTCTTGTAGGAGAGGCAGAACACATAAAGAGGTATGAGAGTATGAGCAATGACATAGGTTGATTGCACAAGGCTTTCAATGTGCTGGGATTGCCTAAGGACAGATAACATTTCCAGTATCTCTCTTTCTTTATTATAATTCTGTTTCCAATTTCCTTTACCTATCCCTCACAGTGTAGTCCCTCTCAGTTCCCTCCCTCCCTCCCTCCTTCCTTCCTTCCTTCCTTCCTTCCTTCCTTCCTTCCTTCCTTCCTTCCTTCCTTTCTTTCCTTCATTCCTTTCCACCTACCTTCTTTCCTCCGTTCTTTAATCACACCCTCCTTCAATTCTCTCACCATCTCTCCCTCCTTCCTCCAACCGCTTCCTCTTATTCTTCCCATGCTAATTCATCTCATCCCTCACTTCCTCCCCTCATTCATTCCTTCTAAATTCCATTCTCCCATCTTCCCTCCCCCCCCCCCTTTATCCCCACTCTCTGTCATCCCTCTCCCTTCCTCCATCCACCCCTTCTATATTTGATTCCACAACACTCCCTCCTTCCTTCCCTCTATAGCCACTTCCTCCCTTCTTCACTCCTTTTCATTGCCTAACCATCCTTCCCTCCCCAAATCCCCCATCATATCTTACTTGAGCTTGGAGGTGTAAGTATCCACACAGCCCTTCATATTCTCCAGTAGCTTGATAACAGACTTGTCACCATTGTCGCCCTGGGGAAGCAGTAAGTGTAGCAGATGGGGGCACAGAGCCAAGGCACGTAGGATCTCCAACACAGCACAGTACAGGGGCACATGCCGCGACATGTCCAGAACTGTAAAAGAAGAATGACAGAATTTTTTTTTTTAATGGAGTGCAAAATACAAAATAGGAACATCCTTATTCCCTTAAACAAGGAAAAAATGAGAAGTTTTCATTTGATCCTGCTATGATATACTGAGAGAAAGCCCATTTCTGACTTTAATCACAGCAATTGTGTACCCTTAGCACTGCAGTAGCATGTGTATTTCCTACGGGCTGTTACAATAATAATCTTGAAATTATGCAAAAAGAGGAGCTTCAAACGTATTAATGGTGCATCTATGATTACAGGATTTGATGAAATTACAAAACACATTGTGCTCACAGTTCCAATTGAGCAACACTTATTAACACAGAACTGTCAGGAAATAAAACCCTGCTTCCTAGAAATAAACGAAAATGAACAATAGATGCTAAAAACTATCTGAAAAGCTTTACTCTTCTATTATTGTATTTCATATCATTACAGCGCAAAGTTTAATTGAACATACCTGAATCGTTCCTGAGGTACGATGAGATAGCAGGGATGAGACAGGACTGGGTAAGGAGGTCTACAAACACTGATGGGAAGATAGTGGTCAGTTGGTCATCGCTGACATCCCCACTTATCTGCTCCGTCCCTCTCTCATTCGATGATGCACTGCTCATTGGGTTGATATAGCTTGAGAGAACCTAAAAAAATTAGAACCGAACAAAGAAATTTGATTTGTGTTGGTAGATCTTACTTCTGGACTATAAAATCTAAGAAAACCAAGTGTAACATTTTAATGAAATGTTGACTCTCTCTGTGCAAAGTAATAGCACACAAAATGTTCAATAGAATAATGGCATTCATAGCGTGTCATAATCAATTGGCAGCAATCCTTCTTCACCGCCAAACCTATCAAGCTGATGAACATTGCAATACCCAATGCAAATAGTTCTCACTCCAAAATACTTTTTTTATTCAAGATTAAAATGATTAAGGTCCTGTTTTCGAATAAGTTTGACGACTGTTTTTCATTCTTTGTGGATCTTAAATTTGTTTTATTCCGCAAAAATATTTTACAATTCCATTTTCAATATACAAACACAGCTATCTCAAATTAAGATTTGAAGGAATCATACCTTGAGTAGGCAAGTCACATGCTCCTCTTCTGCTTTCTGTCTAACGAGGGCCTCCTCTACATTCCAGCCAGAGGTGGTTGAACCTGTCCCAAAGCCGGTCCCCTTGGCCCAGAAGTTCTGGTTCTTTTCATTGACTCCACCGACTTGAGTTCCATTGGGGGCCTGTAGGTCCGCAAAAGAGAAGGAAATTTAATTTCAAAATTATATTGCTCATCATATTTGGTCCAATCGAAGCATTTGTGGAATCATCAGTATGAAAAATCAAATAGGGGTATCCTAAATAATTGTAGCATGAAAGGAAGAATCAAAGAGATTGCATACACACAAGGCACCTCTAGTTTAGTTACAATCATTTGTGATTCAGTATTTAGTCAAGTCAACAATTTGGCATAATACAAATGGAGCAAGCTTTCATCCTTTCATTATAACATCAACTTTCTTTGAAATTGTACGAACATGTCATAGGAAACAGAATTTAATCATACTATCCATTATTTTATAAACTTGCTTAAAATAGGAAGAATTGAATGAAACATAACAAAAAACACGTTGAATCAAATGATAGTGAATTCATATGCTTTTCAATGGAATACAATCAAGCTTGTCACTATGTGCAGGCACTTTGTATCCAAGTATCTGCTCTGTATGTTATTTCATAAAACCACTGATGACATGCAAACATTATTAGACAACAAACTCACCGTTGGTCCACCCTCCCCTGCGGTCGACTGAGCGGATCCCCTCGGCCCGTGGTGACTGAGTACAGACAGACAGGCCAGGACCAGATGGATGGCCCCTATCTCCAGGGTCATGCGTCGTAGTAGGACCCCGTCATCAGTGGTCAGGGGCGTTGAGTCAAAGAGGGTGACCAAGACGGTGAAGGGAAGGGTAGGCAGAGAGGCAGCAAGTGGGGATGAGAGGATTTGACCTGCAAGTTGAAGTAAAGACATTGAGAAATTTTGAGCGGTCAGGTAATCATATTCAATCATTTTATCAGTCCATGAATTATACCTACATCCAGCACGGCAAAACAGACTTTATCATTTTCATACCCGTGGTGTTTATAACTTTTTATAACTCTATAAACTTTGACCTCCTTGGAATAAAATCTCATTTCATCCTTTATTCTCAAACTTGATCAACGTGTAATGAAAATATGTTCTGTTCAGGCTTACATACTAATTAAGAAATCTATTTGATAGATGTTATCCTATAACGAATTTGAACGAATGAGCACGAAGAGTTCCTAAATTCATCATGCCTACAGCACCATGATCAATGGCAGAATCATAAAAAGAAGATAAAACATTAAATAAATAGATATGCACCTCCATCACCATCATCAGTAACACCAAGCATCAGTCGCAGTAAGAACTGAGCTTTCTTCTGTTCCTTGAGCAGTACCTCTGCATACCCAGGCAGCCTGAGGAACAATCCAAACCCTGCCAGTGAGTGGGGTGGTATCGCAGCTGTACAGCTGCTCATGGTCTGACCCGACGTCGTGCCGCCGGGCGGGCAGGATGAGGATGAAGACGATGAGGAGGAGGTTGCCATGGGGACGGAGTGAAACGGGGAGAAGATGGATGGGGGAACTGGGAACGGGGCGCCGGAGGAGGGGACATTGGAGGTAGTCGTTAGGGTGCCTCCGCCAACAGAGATGGTGGTGCTTTGGGGTCCTTCCATCAGAACCTGCAGGGAAAAACAATCATTTGAGCTTTTATTTGACTGATTTTTTGTTTTGTTTATTTTTGTGTTTAATTTTGTCTTGTTTTTTGTTTTGTTTTGTTTTTTTTTGGCTTGCTAGCCCAGTTGCCATTTAATTTGAAGTAATTTTAAATTAGCGCCATGAATTAAAATACAAAATGGCAAAGAAGACGTTCTTGTTCTAAAGAAGATCTTGTTCTAAAGAAGATATGCCATCTCACCTCATAATCCTCAAACTCTCCAAGATCCTTCATGCCAAGGTCAGAGCTGTACTTCCACCAGCTGGAGTGCATGGCTGCAGGAGCCCCACCTCCACTCGCTGTCATCTTATCCACCGAGCTGCCCCCACCTGTGCTGGTCGCATGGGTCTTCGTCTGCTGTTGCTGCTGCTGGGGCTGGGCGAGGGGGGCATCCTGGTAGAGCTGCGGAAGGTGTTCAGCGATGAGGGCTAGACCGCCTAAGCGAGCGAACACTTCAAGGAAGGAGGAGATGGGAGGCGTGTCGAGGAGAACCTCATCCGGTATGGGTTGGTCGGAGTCTAAGGAGTTGGCTGGAGTGTTTAATTCATTACGACCTATAGGAAGGGGAAAATGAAAAATGAAAGATGCTGAAGGGAATTTTAAAAAAAGTGGGTGATTTTCTTATAAGTCCAAATCCACTTCTCTTTGCTGCAACTTCAATTTTAGAACTACTTGGGCCACAATCTTTAAGAGAGCCTCACATCAAATACACAAACCAGAAATAAACAATTTAAATTGATTTAATACGTAGATGGTTATCGACTGTATAAAAGCTTACCATTTTTTCTAATTAATTAAGTTGGTGGCCTGTTCAATTCAATATTCTGCAGCCTGAAGTTCCTAATGTCTTTTACCTTCTTGAGCTTCTTGTGTTTTGGAGCTATCCGTCTTTGACGCTCCAAGCAACAATGAGCTCATCCTGATGTTCATCTCCAACGTCGGGCTTCCCTCAGGCAAGCCATGCCTCTGCAGGATGGCAATCGCCTGACCGATGGTCAACCCGCCAGGGAAGTTATGGCTGCCCAGGCGGTCATGAGAGATGACCAGTCCTGGCATGTTCACAGAAGCTCCAGCTGCTCCAGCCATAGAAGCAGCAGGGTTGGAGAAGGTGTTGAAGAAGGGAGCCCATCGGTCCATGGACTTGGACAGGAGCTCTGGAGGGAGCGTCGGCACCATGGAGGCGGGGAAGTTGGTGGAGCCGGGGCAGATGACGAATTTCCCTGGTTGCTTGTTGGAGGAAGTGGATGCTGATGCTCCTGCCGACGCTCCTGCTGATGTGCCTGGAGTGGCTGAAGCAGATGCTCCACCTGTTGCTCCTGCTGATGTAGAAGCGCCAGCTGCTGAAGACGCTGAAGCGGATGCTGAAGATGGCACTACGGGGTAGAGAAAATAAATATATAATGGTGAATTTATGAGGAAAGTGACAAAGCTGATAATGGTTACACAAGATTAATGGAGAATTTTTGCTCTGTGACCTTTGAGCCCCTGAACCCAAAATCTAATTGGTTTATCCTCACACGCATATCCATACTTGATCCAAATTTTGAAAAACATTTTCCGTGGTTCTCAGATTTGGAACAGAAAGCTGTAGGGACAGCCCCAAAGTCTTTCGGCCTTCGGTGACGAGGCATAGATATGTCACTATACTTACCTATTGAGTTTCCAATGTTTCCATTGACCTCTGTTTCAGTGACATCCAGTTTGTCCTGAGAGAGATTGACCATTACGAAGGACTGTTTGTCTGCCTTGCTGGAGTCACTGCTTTGTTTGGCTTTCTTGTCCCCTGGTAGGCTCTTGATACCAAGGGTATCTGATGAAAAAAAGAAGAAAAACAAATGTTGGGGTATGCTTTGAAGAAGAAACAAACTTGGAAAACATTTTAATAGTCAGTAATTTCTAATTACATTTATATTGTTTGGCATTCATCAGTAATAATCAGAATACCTATTGTTTATCCATTGTCATTTATTTCCAATAGACAGGCTTTAGTATTTGTCCATTAAGGTGCAAAATGTTCATGATGCCAGTCTAAGGAAGGAAGAGTGCTTCAATTTGCTGACTAGAATGGGTTAATATTACATTCAAATACCAAATTGCACATAATGGATAAATGAATAAACTTTACAAGAAATTTTAGGGCAAAACAATTCCTAGATTTTTTAAATCCTGGTGGACATGCCACTTGTATTAGAACTAGGATGAACAATGGAGCCATTCTATTGACTTAATCACATATTGCACGACTACTCCAAATCTAATATCAACCCTATATTCACATAGTTTTTTAGCTGAAGATGAAGTGCATTCACTTCATTACTCTTTCATTATTTTGTTATTTAAATTTTTTAGATTCTCAACCTTCATAATCACCTGTCAGGTAAGTGATGAGTTGAGCACACGTTGTAGTGAACTTTGTCTCCACTAGGACATTCTTATGACCTAGTCCGTAACTGGGATGAACGATGCGTCCAGCCCAGGCCTGCGGGCCCTTGACCAGTTGGCATACCGAGCTGACCGCTACACCTATACTCTCATCCTCAAGCATGAGCTGAAGGATTAGACGTCGCATGAATCCCGAGATAACAAATGGGGAGCCGTTCTGAAGATCTTGAGTGCAGATCACATCGCAGATGACTTGAGCCAGGAGTTTCTGGTTACCAGGATGGCAGAGGGTGCAGTTTGAGAAGAAAGCTATGCTGGCATTCTCCAGTGCGGCCCGCTGCGAGGTGCTCAGTAGGTGCGCCCGGCGGGGGACTCCGGTCAAGTTAGGCACGGAGCTGAGGAGCGTTGCTGGGTTGGTCGTGCAGAGGAGCGCGAGCAATGGCGCCCAGAAGACAACACCTTCTGGTGACGCAAGCCAGTTCTTGATCTCTATCTGTGCGCAGAGATCCTTGAAGAAGTTGAGGACGGGCGCAACGAGATCGGCTGTGAGTACTACTGTAGCATCAGATGGGAGAGATTCAGTGCTGCTTCTCCTGGCCGAGGATCTGGGTGAGCGAGGTGACTGGACGCGAGATCCAGAGGCTTTCAGTTTAGATGCATCTGTCAGAGGATCGTTTAGGCCATTCAAGGTCTCCATACGTATCAACTCCTGACAAAAAGAAATATATTAAAACATAACATTGTTACAAGGAAAGCACACAACAATTTTGAATTATATTACCTCTAAATACATTTATGAGCATTGACTTCACTAACATATATTCAAGTATCAATGGGAATGATTGCTGCCTTCAAGTATTTTCTCATTTTCTTCTCTCCTTCTTTTTTTACGCAGATTAATAAAGCAAACATTCCATCAATTCCTTCTCAATATTTGTTGTTTTATTTTGTACTCATCTCATGTCATTTAGGGGAGTTGGTTTTGTGTATTCTACCAACTAGCAAATTGACATTTTGGACCTCAAACTTTCAAAGAATTTTCAATGACAGAAATAATTGTGAACAAAAATCCTAAAATAAAATACCTGTGTACAGAATTCTGAGAGTGCTTCAGCTAACAGAACAAGGAACTGAGAATCGAGGAGCCTCCTTGTTGCTACGTCAGACTGACACGCAAGTGCTAGCAAAGACAGATGAGCCTCGTCAATGATCACATGACTGAATTCCTGCCTGGTGATTGGCTGACTGGTAGGTAGATGTGGTGTTGATTGAGGCTGGTGCTGTTGGTGTTGTCTGTTAGCACCCTTGGTGTCATCAGTCAAGGAGCTGTTCATCTCACCTTCTTTGCTGTCATCTGTTGAATGAAATGTAGAAGTATAAGTGGATAAAAGCTCTGGACGACAATGTCCAACTCATAAAATAAATTAGTCATAAGACTATACCCCCTCCATAGCTTAGAGGTATCTGCACTACATAAAGTGTTAGTTTTTAATCTCATCATTACATGTTTACAGAGTTGCCATCTTTTCCAGAATATCTATGAGACAAAATCTTATGTCCATTCATGTTTACATCCAGAGTACAAAACTAGGCAAAAGGCTTCTTTGTGCTTTCTTTCTTGCAAAGACGTCCGCTTGAGTTATTTGGCTTTCTTATTCACATTTTTAACATTAATATTTTACCAATCTTAAAGTGCAATTTTGCCTTTTTCACTTCACTTGAAAAGGGGGTATCAAAATATATGGGTGTAAAATAATACTGAAACACAAGACCCCATCAATCTGTCTCACTGGTAGATAGCAGAGGTGCTCAAATAGAGTCTTGTGCCTATCACAGCCAAAAATTTAGGTTTGCGCAATGCACTTTGTATCAACAATCAATGTCTCACTTGGTTCTGCTCTGTCAAATATCGAAGGACTGGGAGAAATGAGGACAGCTCCTTTAGATTCACAGAACTGATGCCAAAACAATTGTTATCAATTATGAACGTAAACCAACCTGTAAGAGGAGCTTGTAGCTCGACAGGTCCTCCCACCATCACCCCCATCCACTGGAGCAGAGAATCAAAGTGTGCTGGCTGGATCATACACATCGAACACAAGACAAAGTCTGCTGCCCTCTTCAGTGCTGAGTTGACTGGCAACACTGTCGACCATTCATAGATAGAACTGGAAAAAAAAAAGGATAGACTTAAAATATGATTGGTTGTTAAATTTGCAAGAGTAAATACTTCACAATGACTGTTTAAATTAATTTTCATGTTATTACACAAACATTCATAACAATCAAAAGGAAATGAGAGCTAGCTTTAAGGTTTTTAACCTTAAAAAATCTACTAACCATCTTAATTATCAGGAAGACAGTTGGGGCTTTTTCAACAACTTTTACTCCCCCCCCCCCCCCAAAAAAAACAATGAGAGTTTGTACATTTTTAATACTTTGTAATTCTATCCACACTGATAAAATTCAATGATTAGACTTTGAAGATATGCAACTATCTCCTTATTGACCACAGTTTATTCCGAGACAAGTGAATACCCTCGAGCCGTTTATATCAAGCAATGACTATGAACCTATTCCCTTTATTATACCTCACCTGAGCGACTCTGTAGGGATCATGTTAACCATGTGTTGTCTGGAGTTATGTGAGTGGGTAGCCCACATGACTGCAGCAACACAATGTACATGGATGGGCACTGGGTGCAGGAGACCTAACTCTAAGGGGGAGAAGGGGGAGAAGGTACGGGGTGCTCGATGGTAGCTACTTTGAATCTACCTTACAGTATGCTTCACAAATTCTTATGTCGTGTCTTACCTGAATAGCTCTGTAGGGATCATGTTGACCATGTGTTGTATAGTGTTCTGTGAGTGGGTAGCCCACAGGACTGCAGCCACACAATGAACATGGATGGGCACTGGGTGCAGAAGACCGGACTCTACAGTAGCAAAGGTATTGAGGTGCTCAGTGGTAGCTACTTTGAATCTACCTTCCAATATGTTTTACAAATTATTATGTCTTACCTGAATAGCTCTGTAGGGATCATGTTGACCATGTGTTGTATGGTGGTCTGTGAATGGGTGGCCCACAGGACTGCAGCCACCCAATGAACATGGATGGGTGCTGGGTGCAGGAGACCTAACTCTAAGGGGGAGAAGGGGGAGAAGGTACGGGGTGCTCGATGGTAGCTACTTTGAATCTACCTTACAGTATGCTTCACAAATTCTTATGTCGTGTCTTACCTGAATAGCTCTGTTGGGATCATGTTGACCATGTGTTGTATGGTGTTCTGTGAGTGGGTAGCCCACAGGACTGCAGCCACACAATGTACATGGATGGGTGCTGGGTGCAGAAGACCGGACTCTACTGGAGAGAATGTACGTGGTGCTCGGTGGTAGCTGCTGTGCATGTGTAGGGCTACTCTGGCTGTGTCTCCCAACCAGTCTAACAACGTCTGGACTCTGCAGAGGACAAACAAAATTTGTATAATAGCTTTGATATCAATTTCATTAAGCCATTCATCCAAAATGTTTGAGATTACAAATCATTTTGCATCTGAAGAATTTGAAGAACACAAAATGCTCATACCCTTTTTTTATACTCCTTTCACCGTGGTTTTTAATAATCTGTATTTGTCTGTAGGATATAGATGGTTTTCTTAAATAAATATGAAAGAATTAATACAACATCAAGTAAGATGTCTACTTATAGAGCTCGTAATCCTTCACTATACAACCAGCAATATCCCATTTCAAGGATTCAATTCATTACATAGCATAAAAAGTTCTTTTCATTCAGTGAAGGAACTTGTAAGTCAATTTTACATAACTCCTACTTCATATTAAGGAAATAAGCATATTTAGAACAAGATTTTTGAAAACTCCTCTAAACATTTTTGATGCTGAAGGGGAAAAAAATGTTATTTTGATTTTGAATTGAATTGATTCATTATACTAACCTATCCCTGGTGCCTGAATCAGAGCCTGTGCCAAGCTGGTAGATTATATCAACACTAGAGTCTGACGCAAGACTAGAAGGGCGTCCCAGAAGGCCTAGTCCAGAATCTGCAAAAACATACAAGTTGGCATTATGAATAATCTTATGACTTTCAACATGCAATCACTAAATCACAATTATTTTGCAAAATTGTTTAAAGACATTGTGCATTTTTATAAAGAATGTATTCATGTTAGACAACAACAAAACATGTTTTTGTGAAAGACAATAGTACTATTGAATATTAATTTGAAATGAATTGAATTCTATAAGTATTGAATAACTTGACTTGAAGACAACATACAGAGATTCCAATGGATTTGTGTGCATTTAAAGGGCTGACTGCACTTTCATATTGTTTCAATTACTTAGGTTTTCTTTTTCGGAGAAAAACTTTCACAAAACAGCAATCTATTACACAAAATGATCTTATATCCTACTCCAAAGAATAAACATTAGTTACTATTATTGAATGATAATATCAAAAGGAACAGAAGAGGGTCTCACCATGCTCCCCATGACCGAAGGAGTAATTGTTCCTCAGGAACATATCCACGAGAGCCAGTCCAACTTCAGTCCTGGACCTACTGAGCTGCAAGAGCAGGGACTCTATATCTCTCCTGTTGGGCCTGCAATGCGGGGAGGCCAGCAGGGCCATACAGGTGGTGAGGAGGCCAGGAGTCTGGGCGGCCGTCTGGGCAATGCTGGAGACAGTGCTGCTGAGGAACGTTCCTGCCAGGCAGTGGTGTAGAAGTCTCAGCCACCGGGTGCTGTAAAATGATTGTTAAATATATATTTATTTATAATTAACTTCAACATTGCCTAATAAATGTGTATTGAATTAAATTGAATCAATAAATATCAGCAAAATTATGTTTGCAAAATATCGCATTCATATGGCTTTGAATGCAAATCATCTTACAAATCTGATCTGTCAATTTCAAGATCAAATTTGCACAGGACTTTTGCAGTATACATTTCTGCATTTCCTGAAATACTCCTTTGTTTTGTTTCATAAAACTGTTCATAAAGATACAAACGACTGGTGACCCTTTCTTGCACTCAATAACTTCAGGCGCTGAATCATACCTTAAAAGGGTTAACAGTCGTTTATAGGTCCTACAAACAGTTTTATCAAAAACAACCCTTGAATACGAAATGCAGCACACAATGCATTGATCCAAGTGTAATACAAATTTGCTATGGAAGTAAAAAATTGCAAGATGCATTTGCTTTCAAATGATTCCAAATTCGTGCAAAAAACAACTGAAGAGTGTACACTGACCTTCCTCTGACTGCCTCATCCTCAGCCACCTGATGCGGGCCAGACGGCGGAACCATGGGCAGCCCACTCACAGGATGGGAGAAGTTGATCCCACTGCTGCCACCAGTGACACCCAGCACTGTAGTCCCAAGCAGGCGAATCCGTGTCAGAGCCATCAGGGAGGACTCCCTGGGCCGTCTCAGCTGCAGGCAGACGGACGATGTGACCAGGGGACGGGGCATGCGGAGCTTGATTGAGGTAAGGCCGCTGGTGGCTAGGGGCGGGCACACGGGGATGGCTTTGGAGCCGTTGGGGCTGATCTCTACTGATACAGCTGAAGGACAAGCTGTGAACGTAAAAAAGAAGTATTGTTTGTCAGAACTGAATCAACCTGCAATTTATTTACTATTAGCGAAGTGTTCATTATATATGCATTTTTAAAGGTGTGTATTCTTTGATAGGCACGCAAGATGCACATTAGCTACACAGGGATTCACTTACTTGGAAAATAATCAGAATTCATTTATCATTAATAGGTATAAATAATATGTATTCTGAAGACAGATTTTTTCAAAAGAAACACCAGACTTCCCAAACTTTCAGACTGTGAAAATGAATGACAATGGCTCAATGACTAAGGCTTAGTTCGGGATTAAGTCAGATTTTACTGATGGATTATGAGCCAAAATGCTGAAAAGTAATCATGACTTACTAACACACCTGGGAGGTATTTCACCAAGATAAGAAAGACTTTAGATATGATTTTAAGTTCGACTGGTATCCCTTCTTGTGCGCAATGGTTCACACTGTTACGCGTATTCAGCACAAGAACTGATACCAGTCGAACGTAAAGTCGTTCGTAAAGTCTTTCTTATCTTGGTGAAACACCGCCCAGGTCTCCTCTGCAGAGAATGTATGTGCCCAAGACTGCCTGCTACGGCAGTCCAGAGTTAGGTATGAGATATGGGGAGCCTGTGTTTTGAACCCACATTTTCAACAACAAAAAATGATTAACTTACTTGCTAGATTGGTAACATGAGGAAGAATGTGTATCTCCTCCAGCACCACGGCACACGGCAGCGTGATGGTGAGATCACACCAGGTCTCCTCTGCGGAGAACGTATGTGCCCAAGACTGCCTGCTACGGCAGTCCAGAGTTAGGTATGAGATATGGGGAGCCTGTGTTTTGAACCCACATTTTCAACAACAAAAAATGATTAACTTACTTGCAAGATTGGTAACATGAGGCAGAATGTGTATCTCTTCCAGCACCACTGCACAAGGGAGCGTGATGGTTAGATCACACCAGGTCTCCTCTGCGGAGAACGTATGTGCCCAAGACTGCCTGCTACGTCGGTTTGACAGGGTAGGTAGCAGCAGGGATTCTGCTGGTCGGGTGATCATGTTGCTGCAACTGATTATGCCTGTTGGAATACAACAAAAGAATCAGGTTTGTTTACTATTCATTCTCACGAGACATGTAATACTGAACTATGAATATAGTATAGGACATACTACGGTATGCATATAGCAGATAAAATATTGCAATGATAACAGTTATCATTAAAGTCATATTTTCATTTTTCTAAGACGTAAATATCGACTAGAAATAAGCTAGCTTGATTAATTTCCTAACTAAAATCTCAAAATTACAGCTAGAAGTTCGAAAGCTTTATGAAAACCTTTCAGATGGAACTAAAACATCATAAAAATGGATTAATAAATTAGGATGGAGGGGAAACTTTAAATCTAAAGGCATTTTCAAAAAATTTCTGAGTTGTCATAATTCTACTTAGAAAGTACATATGCCCTACCTACCTAATCATATAAGAAAACTGAATCAAAGTTGGCTTAAAAATATTGAAGGAGAATCATTGCTAAATAACTGATGGACCCCAGATCAAAAACAGATGGAAAAGGATGCCTTCCAATACCATTAACTCATCCAGTCAATTCAGGCCAAATGAGCTAGAACTACAAATTAGAAAACACAATACTCATGGAAATAAATGGAAATATTCAGAATTAAATGAGAAACACCTTTAAATCTAAATTCACGCTCACACAGACCAGAGAAAATGAATGAGGCTTACCGTAAGGTGCAAAGTTCGTAAGTCCTTCCACGTTCTCCTCGTCGACCGTCGACGATCCTCTCTTGGTGAAGCCGGTGTTGGCGTTGCTGCTGGAGTTGGTGTTGGTGCTGGAGGAGGACTGGGGCTTGGGCGGGGAGGTCAGCTGCATGATAGGGGAGATGATGCTGGGGTTGGGATCGATGCTCACTCGACTGCTGTTCACCAGGTTGGCACAGATGATCTCAATTCCACCTGCAAAAAGACACATCAAGTTGTTTTTTTCTTTCAAGAACCTAAGCCTTTGATCCCAGCAAGATGTTCATGAAAGACTAGGAAAGAAAAAATATTTTTGGTTGCTCTCAACTAACCGTCCCTCTGGAGATGACCCAACATGAAGTTCTATATTTCATTTTGATCAATTTTTTTTTTAATCATGGTAATATAATTAAAAAGACATGTGAAATGCAAGATATAGAAAAGTTTCATATTTTTTGTTCTTTGGCTTTACACTCCCTTATAACTTTTCTTAATCTCATTTATCACATAAAATATGTTCAGCTGCATCACTTCACCGTGATCCCTCGAATTTACTTCCGGTTGATATCAGCCTCGGGTTTAATGCCAGGTTCTAATAGCTTCTGACCACTAGAGCATTGAAAGGGGTTTCTGAGACGAAAACCGCATAAGGGCTTGCCATAGCTCAGGCGGTAGAGCGCTGGTCTAGCAATCCAGAGGTCTCGGGTTCGAATCCCGATGGAGCCCTACTTTCTTTGCTCATTTTCATATTTTAACATTTCCTGGTCAGTTTTTCCCATTCTATAAATTAATTATAAAATATGTTCCTAAAACAAAAATAACAGTTCTGACCGACCAATGCTATTTTTCTTAAATCTCATTCGAGGGCAACCAAACAATTATTTTTTTTTTTGCCCTTAGGAGACTACAATCCATGAAGTGTAATCTCTCTCAATTTACTAAATCATCAAACAATTTTGAGTACTCATAGCGAAATCATATTGCGTTGTTGAGCTTAAATACCTTTAGAACAAACTTCTCAAAACATTTCCTTCATATGACTTCACTTATCATATATTGGTCAAACGTTTTGTACATCCAGGCAAACTTAGCTCCCCTCTTACTTCACTTTAAGAACTACTTGGTTTAGGATGTATATTGTGCATATATATTCTAATTTTAGTGTAAAAACCAGTGACTTCTATCTTCTGCTTTCAAAGTCAAATGAAGTAGAAGTATCTTGTTGTACTCTATAGATGTTGTTAGAATATTAGAAAGCCTTACCAATTTCATGCATTGAATCCATTGCAGTGGGACTGTTGAGAACACTGAGAGTGTACCATATCAGAGGTTCCGAAAGCATCTGTCCTCTCATTCCATTAGCGCAACTCAGATGGGACAGGATGGCCTGAAGAACTATCCGAACATGGGATGCTTCCTTGTTGAGTGTCGCTAGAATCTGGAAGATATGGTCTCCTATCGATAGGGGTTCAGTGCTCATATGTGGCTCACTGCCCTGCGAGAAGAAGCCTGGGTTGAGCATTGCAGCCATGGCCATGCTGCTGGAATGTCCCAGCGCAAATAGAAGGTTGGAGACTGTCTCTTTGTTTGTTAGGACGAGGTCCGCAAGTCGCAGGGGAGCAGCGGGTTGTGAGGGTGGCGTCGCTGCCCATGATGCGAAAGCGCTGCTAGCTGCTGCGGATAGACCGCTCACATCGCCATTCCTCTCCTTATCGTCGTCGCTCATGGACGTTGGCGGGGTCGGATACGCGACACCTCCACTGTGAAGGGATCCCCTGCCTCCGAC
Organism: Temnopleurus reevesii; assembly: GCA_036244855.1. Classification (NCBI taxonomy): domain Eukaryota; kingdom Metazoa; phylum Echinodermata; class Echinoidea; order Temnopleuroida; family Temnopleuridae; genus Temnopleurus; species Temnopleurus reevesii. The sequence continues at coordinate 31,825 of BQKZ01004747.1, read as the reverse complement.
AGGTGACCAGACTGAAGTCCCAAACGGATCTGGCGACACTGACATCTTCAGGAGCTCATTGACGAGCTGCAAGAGTCCACACATCAAGGCTTCTCTACTGTTCTCCAGATGCAGCACCCGCGAGGCACCCGCCCTCAGTTTGCCGGCCAGGGCGTTTGCCAGGTTTGCTCTCACCAAGCCTGCATTCTCGCTACTCAGTTGGGTCACTCCACTTCCATCAATGACATGCTCGTAGATCAATAGAGTGATGTTATCCACCATTCCTGCCAGGCTGTTCAGGTCAGTATTGGTGAAAGTCTGCTCAAGAATGAGTTCCAAGAAGGCGATCTGGGCATCCAAAGGTCCTATTCCCAGGCTGATTGCCTCTCTGAAAAAGTTGTTGGCAATGGGTTGGAGAAGTATTATACAATATTTATATAGCATGAAAAGTTTTTCACATTTTGTAATACAATTTTTTCTTTAAAACAGGTTTCAGATTGCAAGGAATAAATAAACATTATTCAGAAAACATACAAATATTCAGCAATTTAGTTATTTGCATTTTGATTTCTTGCCTGATATAGTGGTAAACATTCTGTACAGGTTGCCACTTTGGCAACCATTCTGAAGAGACAAAAAAAGGAATGTGATCATACCTCGGTTGGACAAGGGTGTGCACAACCCTGAGTAGCAAGCTCTTGAGTGCTTTGGCCCCTGCAGATGGGCCACAGAAAACACGAAGATGTAGTGTGAGTAGCATTGCATGGAAAGCTAGTGTCACTGTTGGACCAACCTACGAGGAAGACAGAAATAAGAACATGTTGTAGAATTCACTTCTAATTCAATGGTTGATCAGAGTCCTAAGCAGTAGGCTGCTGTGTGACTTGGCCCCTGCAAATGGGCCAGAGAAAACATGACAATGTAATGTGAGTAGGAGCGCATGGAAGGCTAGATTGACAGTTGGACCAACCTAAGGGGAAGCCATGAATAAACACATGAAGATATATTTATCACATCGGATTCATACTTGATTTGAAATCCCAACAGTAAAATATTTCCAAATTACACATTTTTTTCACTTAATTCATAGGACATAGATTCTGATAATAATAATAATAATAACTTATGCTTATATAGCGCATAATACAAGGGTCTCCATGCGCTTAACAAAATAGAATACAATACAAAATAGGTCTTTTAACTAGGCATTATGGATTCAATTCATTCTTCTTCCTTAAAATAACGAAATGTCAGCTATAAATTTTGAACTCCTTAATTAGATGGTGGTGTTGCAGGAGCAAGCTGGGTGCTCACCTGAAAATCTTGATGTCCTGATCTTCTACCTTGGAACGATCCTCCTGATAAAAATTTGACAAGCGCATGAAACATGTTTGGATCATTGACCATTGAGTTTGCTATCGAGACAACTTCCTTGTTGGAAACTCTGACATTGATCTGGACAGTGAGTACTCGGAAAGCCAGACACCAGGTCCATACGCTGAGGCTACGCTCCTTGCGCAGGGTGGCCAGCAGGTGGCTTATAGAGGGTTTGTCCAGGGGGAAGTTGGGCGCTCTTGAATCGTTGTGACCGCCATTAAGTGTCAGCCATAGCTGGAGGAGGGAGTGCAGTTTTATGCGGCCGGACTCGAGTCCTGCAAAGAGCTGGTGGAAACAGGCAGTGACGAGGTCCCTTGAGGATCTCGCTGGAGAGTGGATGCTGCTGCTGCTTCCGCTCATGGCCCTACTTGCCGCCAAATCATCATCAGTCTGTCCCATGTCCAGAAGCTCCACATCGGGTTTCTCTTCCGGAGCAAAGGCAGGTGGTGGGGGAAGACTCGTAAAAGTCTGGCTGACAGTTTCCGCTTCCATCAAGCTCGTCATCTTCAGGAACCATTCTGCGCTCATCTCCAGATCCTGATCCAATCTAGCGTCAACTGCACTCGACATGCGCGGTGTGAACGCTGACCCAGCAGTCTCTCCTCGTCCATCACCTCTGACGAGAATCTTCAGCTTGTCTTTCTTGTTCTTCTTGGCGTACGCAAGGAGTGCCGATGTGGGAATCTTGACAGGATCCACGATGCCACCAGCTGCAGCTGCACTCTTCAGAGCAGCCTTCTTGGCAGGACCATGTTCATTGAAGAGACCGCCACCACCAGTCTTCCAAGAGCCAAAGAGAACATCCATCTGCTGTTTGTATATGTCAACCAGAGGATCGTTGCCTGGCTCTCCAACAATCTCTGAATCTCCACTCAGTTCATCTGTAAATGAGAAATCAGGAGAATATCAACATATTACTCAATAGGGGTAAAGGACAAATGGTAGACTGCTAATTGTTCTCCAGAGTAGTTCCATATTGATTGATAATCTATTGCAGATCCTTAAAGTTTATTAAGAATAATTTTGCTTTATCTCTCTCTGATATATCATTACAAATTATATTATCCTATTGGTTCAACAAATGCACTTTGCACCATAACAACAATCAAGTATCATTCAATGATCTTTTAGAATTTTAGATTTAAGGCAATAAACAACAATGCTTAATGAATTGTTTTTCCTAGTTTTAATGATGATTTCTTTCCTTTTCTTTCCCACTTTTAATTAATCATTTACCTTTTATTTTTTCTTTGCTTAGTCACAGTGATAAAACATAGGTGCAAAAGGCTCATTAAATGATTGAAATAAGTCACTAGATAATAAACCATAACAGTTTTATCACAAAGAATCACACTAACCAATAATCAGAGGTTCCTCGAGACCTTCATTCTCCTCCCCCTCAGCTCCGTTACCACCAGAATCATATTCCCCTCCAGAGGCGCTGTTCACATCAGCCTCCGCCTCAGCAGCAGAGGCACTGGCCTCCGCCCCAACGCTAGCCAGGGAGTCTACGATCAGGTCCGGGTCGGCACCTGTAGCCCCCATGGGAGTGGCGTAGGAAGCAGAGGCGCCACCAGTAGCACCACCGGTAGCTCCGGCTGGTTCCTCTACATAAGGGTGCAATCTTTCACCTGTGATAGAGAGAGGGGGTGAATGTCATATGGTTAATATTCCAGAATTTTCATGTTTCATTTTCGTTAATAGGTCTATTACCTATAACACAATTGCTTCTATGCAATCTATCCCTACAAAAGATAATTGCCCAATTTGTTATTCGTCATCTTATTTGTTATTATCTTGGTGTATTCTATTTTTTCAGTATATTTGCACTATTCTTACTTTTCAAAAACATGGTATGATACTAGAAACTTATTTTGCTTTTTATCATCCTGTACAAATATGTTTGAATGAACAAATATATTTGAAAGATTTACTCAATCATCCCAGACTGACTCATTATTTTGGCATCGCCCTCACATAGCTACTCACGCACAATGCCCAGAGGCAGCTAAATATTTCATATCTAAAAATAGAAATTTGTTTTCATTGCATTTCAATTGATAGAGACAGAAAGAAAAAAATATTTTTGCATTGAGGCTGGTACGGACTATATTACATGCACTATTAAACAGGTAAAGTCACCACCACATACCTTCAAGAATGTCCAAGATAAGACAGGTGATAGCATGTGATGGCCATGGACCTCCCCAGGCTGAGTTGCCAGCACAGTACTCGCTGCTGCAGAACCTCGATACAAGCTGGATAAGCTGTTCTTGACTCATCATCTCCGGTAATGTGATGGCTGGTCTCGTCGCATTTCCAATGCGAGCCAAGACCTACAAAGACATAATGATAATAATGAGGATAATGACAAAGTTTCCAGAGCAGTAGTACTTGCAGAAGAAGCTTGATATGAGCTGGATTAGCTGTTTTTTTTAACTCATCACCACGGGTAACATGATGGCTGTTCTAAACAGTAAAAATAGAATTCCAAAAAATATTGCTTCCTTCAGGATGGCCAACCTTTAGAGTACTGACAAGATTATCAAACATATTCTCATGTAAATTTATTTGTTAATTGCCGAATGAATGACTGAGTCAAAAGAAAAAAATGCTATACTTTCTTTAATTAGAAAGAATTCCGTTCAGCTGTCTGACTATTTGAATTCCAATTTCTGATCTGATACATGTAGAGTAATGATTACTATTTTTCCTCATTTTTTTACCTTACAAAGGACAAGACTCAAGACAACATGGCAGGTGAAATCCTTAGCTAGTAGGAGCCTGGCAAGCCTCTGGACAACCATAATTTACTTGTCCCAGGTTAGCAATCATCAACACAGTTGAAATAGGCAAATAAATGGTTGGCATCTCTACCAATTTTCTTACCTTGCAAGTGACAAGGAACAAGTCGACATGGCAGGTGAAATCCATGGCTAGCAGGAGCCTTACTAGCCCCTGGACAACCGGAATGCACTTGTCCCGGGTTAGCAGGATGCTTGAGAAGAGATCACTGGTGCTTCCTGACCTGCTGTCTGATGTCCCTCGGCCGGAATCTCCCGGTACAGACTTCTGACCTCGGGTGCTGCGTGCAGCCATCCTGGCTCGTAAAACATTCCTCACCTCCTGCAAACATCAAAAGAGATGGAATCGGCGATTAATTATTGGGAATTCTCCAAATATAAATCTATTACCAGTGGGGGACCTTTATAATTTTCACATTATATATTCAATGTCCCCTGGGTTGTTCACATCCGGTTATATACGTATTTGTATTTTTGTTCTGCGTTTTGTGTTTGGCAAGCTTTTAGATTAAAATCACTGGTGCATTGTTTTACACTTTACTTTTTTTCAATATAAAATCAAGCTTGAAGATAATTCAGTCTGATTTACAAAGTGAATGCATTTGAATGACTGGGAATTTGTATAATGAATAACAAAAAACACATTAATTATAATACTGAAGGGTTTCTTTAAATGTTACATTAAAGGGAATGAAGACTACAATTGTAAAAAAAATCCATAAAGACAACAATGAAAGTCAATGAGGAGGCCATGTGCAGATACCCAGATTAATTGAAGGTTTAAAAATGATGAATTTCTAAATTAATTGCACAGACACACATGACATTGCAACATCTTTATCACATAAATACACCTCTGACTATAACCAATTGTATGACATTAATACATCCATTTATATCATAATCTATATCATTATTCTGATTGATATTCACACAAACATATCCTATAATAAGAACACTTTTCCAATACAATAGACAGATGAATAATATTATTATAAATCATGATACCAAATAGATATTACATTTTAAAAAAAAAAAAAAAAAAAGCTAAGAAAAATAACAATTTTCAAATTTAAGAAACATTCCCACAAATCCCAGCTGGGATTCACCTGTGGCAAATATCAATTTTCCATATGATTAACATAAGGCTGGCATATTGACAGTTTATATATTTCAAATTCATAGAATGGATCAGAAAATTAGCACAATTAAGAATACATACGATAATATAAAGCACAAAACAGTGACATTGGAGTCTATTTTATAGAAAGCACATACATGTGTATATATTAGTACTGTTAGTGTTAGTTGGCAAGCTATGATCTTGATTATTGAAAAAAAGTTATGATTATAAGTATGTAACCACACACAGGGCATTGGTTCACCAAATTATGAAAAAATTTAAGAACAACTTTAACAATGACTTCAAAAATAAAGAGTAAAAGTTCTTGTGCTGAATGATCGAGCATCTGAAGAGTACAGCACTCATCAGCATACTCCTGTCTTTCTTAAAGTCATTCCTAAATCAAACTGATTAAAAACCGCCAAAATACCTAGTTGGGCAAAGGTTCAGTAAACCAGAACTGCAACTCATAATATGAGCTATAGATTTGTCAAGTTTGTTGGATCCAAACAAAGCCCTGTTTAACTCCGAAGGATATATGAAACTTACATATGAGCTTACGGGCATCTTTCTACCTAAATAAGGTGGTTCGTAGCAGCGTTTTAACTGCTTGATATTGAATTCTTTGACCACATATCCCTGGATATATAAAAATTTCATTATTTAGGAATCACCAGATTATGAAAAAAGAAGAAGACAAGGCAGTGCTTTTACAACATAATGTTCTAATCCATAATCTGACATAAATATAAAACATAATGGCTTGACGAAATTCACTAAAACTAAAGATCTCCATATTACAAAGGGATTGAATATTAAAGTATTACGTCTGATAAAGCAGCATTACTTACAGAGAGAGATAAAATGGAGGTCTAGAAATGAACAAAGGGTGGTGAATAGAAGAACCGCATATAAAACATAAAAAGAAAATAATCATAAAATAGAATATTGGCCACAGTAAAGTAAGTAAGCAGAAATACAATTCTTATGGATAATAATATTATGCCTATATTCAACGGTAACATTAGATGTCAAAGAACATCAAACAAGGATCATGCAAACAAGAAATACTGATCTTCAATTCACAATCACATGTAACTCAAAGTGGATGTTTTAGTGGGTGACAAATTACTTAAGAACACAGCTCACACCATTTTTCAAGAAAAAAAAGAAAAAAGAAAAACATTTCAATACCCCTAACTGCGCTACAGTATATTCCAATGGGAATTCAAAGTTGTAAAAGCAATTGTTTCTAAATTTCCCAACCAGGCAAAATTTATGAACAGCAGTGACATACAAAGAGAAACTATAAGAAGATGTTTCTTGAGAAGCAACATAAAACACATCTCTTTAAAACCTAATAATCTCAGTGATAATCCTAGTTCCTTTCCTTTTTTCACATATCTATTTCTGTTAAGCACATAGGAACTTTCTCATTACTATGTTATGTGCTATATAAAAAGTGTTTCATTATAATCATTATCATTAAATTTGTTAATGTGACAAATTTTGATGCAGCGGTGCAAAAAAAAAATATTTGCTAGAAATAAAAGGCACATCACACAAGCAGAGGGGAGGAAGCACAAGATTAATATAGAGCGCTGTAAATCAATTGGAGAAACAATAAAATTATGCTAACACCACAAATTTGATGCAGCAGTGCAAAAAAAAATGATGAAAATTAGATAAAATTAAGAGCATGTCACACTTCATAGGGGAGGAAGCACAAGAACAATTTTGAGTGCTGTAAATCATTGGGGAAGCAATTAAACTATGTTAACGCCACAAATTTGATGCAGTGGTGCAAAAATTTAACCAAAAAAATGAATAAAAATTAGCTAAAAATGAAAAGCATGTCACACAAGCACAGGGAAGAAATCGCAACATCAATTTATAGTGATGGAAATCACAGAGTGACAGTGACATAAGAGAGCCCACGATGCCAGGAAAAGAATCCCATGGATTTAACTACCTTGGATACCTGATGGTAGAGTTTCTTCTTCAGGTGAAAATCAGAGATGGGGTCGCCTTTCGAGTCGTCTCCTCCGTACTTGGATTGGCTCGACTTCTGGTGAGGGGGGAATGGTTGACAGGAATAATGACGCAAAATAGGTAGCATGTCTTACATGTTGCAATTTAAGGCAAATGAATGGTAGCCAAGATGTTGTCATGTCATGCCTCGTTGAATGGTTCGCAAAATTCACTGACCTATATTCTGATAGCAAGATTGAACTTAACCCAGCTCTAAGACATCATTATTTAGACCACTGGTTTGACGTCAGAATAGTTTTGGACTCAATTAATTAATGGAGGTAAGTTAAACTTTGATATCTTAATATAGTATATAAAGCATTAAGATGATCTTCTAAATAATCAATTTCCTGTCCCAAACTTGATTCAAGCTTTCTTTGGACCATGTACATTGTGTATGTTTCATAATCAAATTTGTATTAACAACAGTGATCAGTTTTGCATGTGAAAATCTAAATGGGCTTTGGAGTAGTTTGCAAACTTTCCAGACAATATTGTTCATATCACAAGGACAAAAATAAAAAGCATATCCCAGCTATTGATGAAAGCAAGCGAATGGTTGCCAAAACAGATGGGATATAATAGTACAAAATAATGACTTTCTGTTCAAAAGTGAAAAAGACCACTGCCCTTTTTGGTACATTGGGGTTTTTTTTGTGTGTATAAATATGACATTATGAATGAGTGACAGGAAATGATATTTACAAGTAAAAAATCTGAATGCATGTCATGTTAAGGCAATATGGGTGAGATACATATCAGCACATTTTTTCCATGCTGATGGATTGTATCAATCTCTACACAGGCTTAGTATGTGAATGAAATAAAATCTTAAATTTGCTTAGAAAAATAAAAGGGGATTGAGCTAACATAAAAAGATCTTTCTTCCTAAAGAGACTCTGGATGATGGTAACAATCATTGGAAAAGGAATATAGAATAGTTGTTACCATAGACTGATCGAATTCTACCAAATTTGATTGACACATATCTTTTAGATCACATGTGCTTCCAATGTGCAATATTGTTCAACTGAAGCAATCAGAGTGCAATTATTCGAGTAATTTGCAGCAAAAATTAGAGACACAGCAAATAGGTTAGAATTTTCAAAATCCTACATCCAAAGATAACTCTGCCACATCAAACTTGTAAATATCAAACTACAGCTGTATTTTTTCTCCTTTTTTTTTGAGGGGGGAGCATTGATTTTTGTTGCTTCTTTTATGTTTGCTTTCTTTTACACTACATGTTTATTGCATGTCATAAACATAATATACCTACATCATACCTGACATCCTTGAAATCCATTTGCCAAATAATGCCAACATTTTATTTCTCATGAGTAGATTAATGGAAATATTGGTGAGAAAATGCAGTGGGACATATATAACAACTGTTGATCTATGAAATGACAGATTGATCAAATAATGGGAAAGCTGAAAATTATATCTATAGTTCAACCACCAGTTTTCCCATTTTAATTCACTTTGTGAACTACTCATAGGAATGCCATAATGATTTGAGAGCACATCACAACTTCTAATAAGGTGAACTTAAAATCAAATTGAACAAAAATCTTAAAGTTTTGTAAATAGTGGACAATACAATAAATACAAGATATTGCTCATATCAAAGAAAAGCCAAATTATATCAGAAAGGTTTCAATAAGAGGGGAGTCAGACATAATTTTTTTTATCTGGAATTGACACATTAAAACCTTGCTGAAGGGCAATTCCATGAATAAAAACCCCTACACATTGGACCTTCCTGAATTAATTTTCATTATTTATGCCTGATTTGAAGCAAATGCATAATACTCATAAATGAAATAGTTCACAGAGTAAATTAAGATAGGATTAAAGTGAGGTCAGACGCACAAAAAGCTTGACTATTTTTTCAAGTCGCTCTAATATTTCTTATCAAATTTATTTCTAACATTTTGAGTGTCGATTAATTCTGAAGGTAGGGATTACATTGCCCTAAACAACAGCTTAGGCACAACAAACAATGGAAAGCGCGCTCTGGTTATTGTGTGTACTTCAAAAGTTTACACACAAAAGAGCTCTCTCCATAGAGTTGTGTAGTTGGATAAAAATGCGAATAAAACCATGGAAGTGTTAATATACTAACCTTTCCTCCCTTGATGTCATAGAGCAGATCCTTCTGTGACTGGACCTGTTTCTTCACCCCACGGACTCCATCACGGCCACTGGAGTGCGACCGCTGTGAGTTATTGCTCGGAGCCTGAAGCTGACTTGTCAGGAAGTCCCATCTGTTGCTGCCGGTCCCTGGTACACATCCACCTGCAATGCATAGATAGATAAATGGTTTATTGACTCAAGAATCTTTGCAGCTAACACCTGCATTGTGATTTCAATTCATAGTCAGAGTAAAATACAAATACAAAAATACAACATTATAAAAAGACATATAAAAATATATCACATTAAAAGTATGAAGATCTAAAGACCTACAGACCTACTTGTTTTCCTCTCCACTGCAAGAATAATGAAGTGTTTCTATACTGGGAGCCCTTGGACTGAAAGATGACTCACAATACTGATAAGGACATTGAAATTTGTGAGAGTAATTACGTGCCAAGAGGTCACGATCATCATCATCATCATTGTTGAATGTTCTCACTCAGTTTCTGATACCTGATAACCTCTAAGTGTAACTTTTGCCTATCACAATCTATACAAGTCAATTATGCATTGAAATACTACAAAGCCATTCAATCTGTCTCCATGGCAATTCTTCATATTTGGCTGCTATCAACGATATTTACATCTAGTAAGGACATATTCTTTTCAAATTAAGAGCATCACATGCTTTTTGCCATTTGTATAGTCAATTTGCGTACACAGTAATTACATGCTTATATTCTGTCATGACAGATATTTTTCAAGAATCACTTGGCAAATTTTACCATATGTAGTTCTGACTTCCAGCCTTAAGTTTTTCCATTACATATTATAACTAGAAACAGATTGTTTCGCTAAGAATATGATTTCTCTCAACAAATAGCGCAAATGTTACATTTATAAGTATGGTGATCAGGCATTGTTGTAGCCCCTCTCAACGAAACCCACCACTGGCCCCAGCCTCGGTCTCTGGAGATGATTGACCACTCCCTTCATCTCCACTATTATTAACCGCATCAGACATCTGAGCAAGGCAACTTTAAAACCATATTGCCCGATTCGGATCAGAAGCATTATTGCCCGGTCAATTATTTTCTTATATTGCCCGCTCAGAAAAGTCTATGGTGAATTGCGTGTAAAAATCAAGTGCATATATCATCACTGCGCCACTAAATGTGCGTATTTGCTAATTACGCGATCCTGATGAAGACGAGTGTTGATGACGTAACAATAGCATGCAAAGTGCATTTACATGAAAACTCAACATTTTCGGTGGTTGTTTTACCATATCGGAGCCTTTATTTCAATATTATAAAATAATTTCTGTGTTGATTGTAATGCGAGAGATATTTCAAATGCTCTAAAATTATTCTGATTCGGCTCTAGATGTCTGATTTGGTTAATAATAGCAATATTGAAATGCCTCAGGGCCGACAAATATCACCCTCATCTGCGTTTCTGGCAATATTTGTCGTGTCGCCCTGAGGCCATTCAATATTTCTATATTATTCCTTAATATCCAACAACATAGAGCCCAAATATTACCTTTGTCGGTATAATGATCAGGCATGGTCGTAGCCCCTCCTGTAGTTGCCCCGCCGCTAGCCCCGGCCTCTGCCTCCTGAGAGCTGTCGGAGGATGATTTGCCGCTCCCTTCATCTCTACTAGTTTTACTACATATATAATTACATACAGCCTAAAAATTACCTTTGTCCGTATGATGATCAGGCATGGCCGTAGCCCCTCCAGAAGCTGCTCCACCACTAGCCCCAGCCTCTGCCTCCTGGGAGCTGTCCGAGGATGATTGGCTGCTTCCATGGGCTCCACTGCTGTGGTCTAGCACTCTCGATAGGAAGAGCAGGACCCAGCCTACTAGTGGTAGATCCAGAGATCCTGATTCAATGACAAATGATGTAATTGTGACATGAATTCCAATACTTTTAGAATGTGTATTTGAGGTACATGTATTGTAATGATATTCAAACTTTTTGTACATCAGTCTTAGTTTATCTGAGAAAAAACGGCACAAGAAATCTATATTATCATAAAATTTACAACTTTTCAAGAACAATAAAGAATTTGAAACAAGGAAAAGGAGGTCATGAGACAAAATTATAAATGGAATAGCCCCTTTCGTTTTTTGTTGAGTTACTGATTGGTTGATCAGTTGACTGTCACCAATATCAAGGACTGGTTTTGACCTTGAGCTTTAGTTTTTGACAATGAGATCTAATATGTCTCATACACATGGTCTGCTTAAAAAAAATCCTAAAGTATTCATTGCATGTCCAAACCTGGTGGAATGAACTGCATTCAAGACAGTTTCTACAACAGCAAAAAAACATTTGTTATTACCTTCTGGTGATCCGTAGCTGCTAACAAACTGATTACCGAGAAGAGGAGAGAGAAGTTCTGTCAGGAGACGAAGAAGGTCCTCCAGAACACTGCTAGCATTGCTTGATGCCAAAGAGGTTTGACCCAGTGATGTCAAGAGAAGGAAAACTCTGCAATACAATTATGGAATAATTTCATTGGGAGGGTGAAAATCTGGAAATTACATTGTTGGACTATCTGGATGCTATTTGAGTGAAAAAAAAACATAAATGTCAACAACATGTATGGGGATGGCCGGGTGTGAAGCACATCAGTTTTTTGACTATGGGACTGTAATTGAAAACCAGTGACTCAAGGCAATCACAACAATCAAAAGCTTCCATTATTTTGTGGGCAATCTGCAAAAGATTTAGTTTAGATTTGGTAAGAACTGGAAAAGTGAAAGAACTTTGATTTTTTTTGGTAAAGAGTAATCCCTATAAACAAAGACAAACCTAGAAAAAGAGATGAGACCAAATTTCAAATTTCAAACCCCCTTAATAAAGTACAAACATGTCTCACTAACAGTTCCTTCAGAGTGAAATGTCGAGCTGTCAAATACTAGCTTTTCCCTCCCTGTTTTTGCAACAGTGTGACTGAAATATGAATTCCTAAGTAACTCTTCTGGATAAATCTTGAATGAAAATGACAGCCATTTGAGTGAAAGTGATATCCTTACCTATCTTGAGGGAACAGTGTAGGTTGATCCGACTGGAAGAACTCCTTGAGCGCAGCAGCCAGGAACTCTCCCCACCACTGCCTGGTGCCACACACTCTGACCAGCAACGTCCCAGTCAGCAGGCTCAACCTAGGTGTGCCCATCACACACAGGTGCCTAAAGATGGACTTGCAGGACTCTGCATCCAAGGCGCAGCATAGTGACGCCGGCAACGCCATCGCTCCCTGGGTGGTGCTCAGCAGAACCTCCAGGAGATGCTCGCACATGATGCGGAGGGCATCGGTGGAGGTGTTCTTGACGGCCAGGGCAGGGTTGGTGACGGGGGTCATCGTGTAGGGATGCCGATTCTGCTGTTGCCGCAACCGCAGGATGGTCCGTTGCACGACGTTGAGCTGCTGCTGCAGCTGGACACACTCCACGTAGGCCTTGCGGATGCTACCGTTGGTGTCAACCTTCTCTCTTGTCTGCGTGAAGCTCCCGTCCATTTGGCTCTCGGTCTGGTAGCTCTCATAGGCCTGAAGGAGCTTCTGGAGGCGGCTGGTGGCTAAGCTGTACCTGCATTGGATGTCATCCAGTACAGCCATGGCTAGTCCCACATACTGTTCTTTCTGTAGTTCAACGAGAGATGGATCTAAGAGGTCTCCTGGCTTGGTGTCCAGGTGAATGAAGGAATGACCATAGAATGTGCCAAGCGGAACCTTGCTCTTCGGGCTGTTACTTCCATAGTTCCCAACGACAGTGATCTGCAGAACAGGAAATTGAGATGAATAAGAGAGTTTGATGTTGACATTGATCAAAACAATACAGAGAAGGTATGAGAATCTGTAACTACATTGCAGGTTTATTGGTAAATATGTTTCTATTATGTTTTACTAAGCCATCTGCGTATATGAATACTAACAATTAATACAAATCGATAGATATTTCATCTGTTATTATTATTACCGATCATAGTCTATTATTCAAATTCATAAATTCTGAAAATTAGAATTCAAAATGTTACGCTTTTCTACATTTGTTACAAGCAACAATACTAAAGACAAAACAAAGCTAATTTCAACATTCCAAGCAACTTCATGACTATGTGTTCTAGTTGTTCTAATATCAAGTATTCACAGAATAGCGATGTAGTAATTGATTCATGGTGTACTTACCTTCAAGTATCTACAGACAGGAGGAGGCAGGAGGTCATTCAGAACCAGATCCCTTGATTCGATGTCCATTGCTACGGCCAGCCGCTGACCATCCACCTCCTCCAGCTGAGTCCAGATGTCCACTGACAGAGACGTCAGGTCACTACAGGCCGGAATGTAAACGTCGGTCAGGACGACGGGACGGCCAAAGTCAAGCACAGCATACCTCCTCGCTCCTGTATAGGGGAGAGAATGTGGTATACAAAGTTTATACACTGTATAACTAGAGCCTCATAATAAAGTTCAAAATATAAGGCACTTTCTTACAAACTAATTGGTACATTTCTTGAAGTTCATATTTTTAAAGGCCTGCACATCATGCACACTATTCAGGTGGAATCTTGCACAGTCAAATTTTCTGTTTTTTTTTCCATTAATTATCATTTTGTAATGTTGATTGCTGTATGCACAATTCTGTTTCTGTTTGTAATTCTCCATGATGACAATACCTGTGAATTCTATTATACCATCTTCTCCCCAAATCAACGTAAACACATACATGGTAACTTGCATGAATTAAATGCAAAATGTGGGCGTTGTAGGTAAGTTCTTACGCACACATCTCGGTCTCAATCAATGCAGAAAAGATGACCACAACATGCAGGAGGCCACAAATTAAGAGCTGTAATAGAACACTTCATTTTGTAGGAGAACTTTGTAAATGTTCCTTTTTGTATTGTATTGTATCATATAACTGAATGTACTCAAACAAGAATGTAGGGTGCATTCAATGCTAATTAACTATCAATCATGAAATTTGAAAAAAGACTTGTGACAAAATCAGTATTGGTTAAATAATCAAGCAAGGTTTGATAATGAGTTGAATTAAAAGACTCACCCGAGTGCATTCTCTCAATGACGAGCATGTGAGACGAAGGAGGATGAAGAAGATTGCGAACCAAGGATGCACTGGATGGGACGCCATCATCAAAATCAAACTTCAGATCGTCCTATAAATGAACAATATCAAATTATTATAAAGACGGACATCGGTTAATATTAAGTTTAACATGATCATCCGATCAGCTGCACTGAAAATAACATTATCATTAATCCTTTAACAAATCAGCTCATATCAAATTTATCATCATCATTGAACACTATCAGAGATAGATCAATAGTCAAAATGTCTAGGAAATGTTGCAAATTTTTGGTTGTGATGCCCACAGATATACCTCTCAATTCTAATGGATTCTGCCATCATCCCATCTCATCAATGACAGCAGATAAGAAGAGGGTTTCATGAAAGACATGATAATTCACATTAGCTTCATTGCATTCCTGATATTCACCAACATGAGCAAATTTTATACCCCCTTCTGGAGTGTGATTGGTAAGAAATTACAAATTTAAGTTATCAAATTTGCAAATTTCTTTCATACAAATGTCCATTCTTCAAAAGGAAATAAATCACTGAAGATGTGTTTCATTTTAATTGCATCAAAGCCATCAACTTACTTTGGAAGATGATTTACTCGACGACTTTCCTCCCTGAGGTCCTATGTCCCCAGACTGGCCATGTAAGCCGCAATCATCATCCGGGATGCCATTCATCACAGGTGGCTGATCCGCAGGACCAGGGCCTGCCGGTTCAGAGGGAGGGGAGATTGGTGGTGTCATGAACAGAGGAGAGTTCTTGGGGCTGGGTTCTGCAGCGCTCTTGGATGACTGTTGAAAAAATGGGTAAAGAGACAAAACTTAGATATAAGTGATGGCTATTACTTTGATTAGGAACTTGTGATAACTGTGAAGAGATCGAACAAAATGTTAAAACTCAATAATGTGATTCTATTGCACATTCAACGATAAATCACACAAACACAAAATGTTAAAACTCAATAATGTGATTCTATTGCACATTCAACGATAAATCACACAAACACAAAATGTTAAAACTCAATAATGTGATTTTATTGCACATTCAACGATAAATCACACAAACACTCATTGCTTTCCAGACATCCTGCACTCGCTTGATTTATATCTTTTGTTTGCCAGAGCATGTGACTTTTTGTTATTCTTCCATGCCCAGTTCTTTTCATTTACTTATGACCGATTGTGATTCATTGCCATAGCAGTGAAAATCATAATATGATAAACATCAAATGAGCCTGTATCTATTGCCTCAATCAAGCAGTTTATTGTTGTAGTTTCATACCAACAAGCTCCAAATGGTGGTAGCGGTGGGATTAACACCCATGCCATGAAAATAAATCCCAAATCATACCACTAATCTTGTTAATTTTTTCATCAGATTCAATTCATATGCATTCAAGTTCAATCTTGAAAGAAGTGTAAATCATTTCATATTAAAGTATATTAAAGTATACACATTCAAAGAATAGATGCCAATTCTTATTCACTTACCCCAGGGGCATAGTTGTATTTCTTGAGTTGAACCAGAGCTTTAGTCTTCTCTTTCAGCTTCTGGAGTTGCTTCTCAGCAGTCGCCATGGCATTGGTGAGGGTAGCCAGGTAGGCAGGGGTTGGAGGGTTGCCTGGTTGGGCGGCATTCCCTTTACCCGTTGTACCTTGAGGGACAGGATGGACGCTCGATGCAGTGTGCATACCTAATGTACAAAACAGAGAATTTGAATAATTTGACATTTTACAAAGACTCCTTGAAAATCATTCCTTTCTAAAATATATTAGCCAAAGTGATAAATTCAGAACATTGGTGAGGGTAGCTACGTAGGCAGGGGTCGGAGGGTTGCTTGGTTGGGCAGCATTCCCTTTACACCCTGTACCTTGGGGGACTGGGTGGATGCTCCATGCAGAATGCATACCTAATATACAAATTAACAGACAATTGGAATTGGTTGACATTTGTGAAAGATTTCTTGAAAGTATACTCCTTGTCTAAAATATACTGGCCAAAGTGATAAATACAGAACATTGGTAAGGGTTACCAAGCAAGCTGGGGTCTGAAGATTGCCTGCTTGGGCAGTATTCCCTTTACCCTCTATCTTTGGGGTACTGAATGGACACTTGATGCAGTGTGCATACTTGATATGTATATCAAGTCAAAATTTGAAAAAGACTCAGCCAGATTTAAATTTTGTTTAAATCATCCATTTCCAGGCCGAATATATTGGTTGGGAGGAAAACTCAAATCATATCAATTCACAATGATTCGAACTAATTCACTGTTTGCTTTTATTAGTCTACATATATAATTATTCCATATATTAAAAATAAGACAGGATTTCTTTTTCTAAATCAAAATTCTCCCATCATCTCTCCACAATACCAAATACCTTAACTTTTGAATTTTCTAAATATAAAGACAGCTAAAGACCCTCCTACATAATTCTTATTATAAAGATAAGAAGACTTTAATTGAAGAGATTTGTTCAGTTGTCTCACATAGTGCAAACGTAAACTAGCGTTCTACGTTTGCACATTGTGAGACAACTGATCAACTCTCTTCAATTATTCTTCACCACGATGAACCTATATCAAACCATAAGATGGCTTTTACTGCAATCGTTAGACTTTGGAAAAATCAAAACATCATTTGCTTATCAATTCAACAAAGAGATTTCTTCATTTATACAAAGAAAGATACCTACCTCCACCTATCCTCTCAATGTGCGCTCCATCGCTCATCCCACAACACGCAAAATGCAAGGGTTCCACTTCTAGGAGACCCTTCATGAAGTAGCCTCCACTCGTCAGCGATCCATCTCCATTCTCCACCCCAACGATCCCTCCCAAGGCTCCCTTGCCTCTAAGGGACATCCCCTTCACCCCTGGCTCGTCACCTATGTCAAAGGCACCGCCTCCGCCACCGCCGAGGGAGACTGGGAACCCCTGGTGGCTGCTGTAGGCACCGACTTCTGTCCAGATCTGGGGGAGGTGCACCGAGCTTGATGCCGTGGTGGTACCGGTGGAGGAGGTGGTGGGGCCGGTGGTGGTGTCCAGCTTGCAGGGCGGCCGGGGCGGCTCTACGTCGAATAGGGATGGCTCCAATGGTGTTCCATAATAGCCAAACCTGCATAAAAAGGGAATAGACTACAGGTTTTAAACAAAGACTTTATTATCCAATCTACATATGATATGATCAATGAAAACATTGGATATGATAATGTTTACCTCTTTGGTCATTCTACTTGCATTCCTCATTTTTTAAGTCATTTTCTCTTTTTTTCCAAGGCATTAAGCTCTGAGATTCTTCAACTCAATAAATTGTTTATGCCAATTCTCAAGCTTGCTTTCTACTCAGTACAACTTCTAAAGTGAATATCAACTTTAGGCACGTTCAATGCAAAATTTAATCCATCATATCTGTGAGCTGTTGTTTGTTTGAAGAGCGCAAATTTCTTCCTGATACGTATTCAGAAATAAGGTCTTGCATATACACAGGAGACTGACAATGCATTGTTTTCCATGTGTGAATTAAGATCTTATATTCTATTCTTTTAGTGACCGGTAGCCAATGAAGATATTTTAGGATGGGAGTGATATGAGAGAAACGAGATCTCCCACTGAGGACCCGAGCAGCAGAATTTTGAGCACATTGATACTTGGCAAGTTGGTATGATGTAGCCTTATACAATAAAGCATTTCCATAATCAATACGAGATATGATATATGAGTGGATTACAGAAGCTGCAACTTTGGATGACAAAGATTTCCTAATACTATGAATGTTACGTAATTGAAAGTATACAGATCGAACAGTAGTAGTAATATGTGATGACATAGATAATTCAGAGTCAAAATAAACTCCAAGATTTCTACAATGCGGTGAAGATTGTACCAGAGAGATGAGAGATGAATAAATCATGCCATTGCTTACTTTGCTCGTAGCACCACATGCTGCGGTAGGGTAGCCTCATCGAGCTGCCTGGCCGCTGCCTTGAGCATGGCCATACATCCCCCACTGACCGCTTCATAGTCGGCCTGCTTGACCAGTCCGAGGATGACAAAGAACCAGTGCAGGGAGCCAGAGGATGGTACACAGGCCACAGATGGTAGCCATTGTAGGAGGCTCTGGAGAAGGGCTTTCTGGAAGGAGGCGGCAACTGAGGGGTTCGGGCTTCTCCTTGCGCACCTAATGGGTAAGATTGAGATAACAATCAGAATGTTACATAAATAAATTATATAAATAGATCAGTGATCTCATAGCCAGAGGATGGGACACAGGCCACAGAAGGTAGCCACTCTAGGAGGCTCTCGAGAAGAACTTTCTGGAAGGAGGCCACAACAGAGAGGTTTGGACTTCGCTTGGCACACCTAAGCAATAAGAATAAGTTATAAAATCAGCAATCATCAGAAGGGGACAGTCAATGGAGGTCACTCGCTGAGCGAATAGTTATTTTTTAAATAAGATAGTGATATCATAAGCAGATTTTCCGTAATATCTAAATAGAAAATAGGGAAGATCATGCTAAAAATAAGAAAGAAAACTCTCATAGAAATTATGTATAAATTATGATTAAAAATCAGTGATTTTTTAATCAGAACAGCTAAGAAATCAGGAGTTGTGACCCTCAACTTCAAGCCCAGAGCTGCTAAAAGAACATGGATAATTATTTGGAAACTTACCCTAAGCAAAGTGCTAAGAATCTGCTGCATTTGTGAGCTAGACTCCTCTCAGCCTCCAAGAAGCATATCCTGATGATCTCTGGTAGAATGTGTTGGGTGGATTCTACTATACCAGTAGGCCTGTAATGAAATAGCAAAGAAAGATTTACGTAAAAAAAAACAAGTATAGAATATTACGCACATGGAGCTATTAGCTTATTGTGTGTACAGAAACATCAAAGTGATCCCCAGATTTCCTCAGTCACAAGGGTATTGGTGCATTGTTATCATCTGCCCTGACCAATTACAGACTTTCATGAAGAAAGCACAGCATGTTCAATTACAGATCTTCTTGGAGATCTTCTTCATCAAGCCTCCTGGCTTTCATGATCCCCCAGTTTCTTATTTTGTTTTCTATGTTATCAAGGGTATTTTTACATTGCTTTTTTTTTGAGAATGTGAAATAAATGAACTGAAATGAATTGAAGATACAAACATCAACAGATTCTCCCGTTTGGTACTGTGCTAGGTTAAGTCTATATTGTTTGCTCCAAGCTCAGAGGAGAAGAAAAATGGTACCTGTTGACAAATTCTGTGCTAAAAGGTTAAGCTCTCACCTTTCTGGTTCCGATATATGAACACCTGCAATCCAGCACAGCACATCAAACGCTAGCAGCTGCTTCTGCCTATGTTCCGAGGTGGTAGCGGACAGTGAGCTGGAGGCTATCACTGTGTTCAGAAGATTCTCATGGAAGTTGGATGACTCCACCATGAGAGCACGTTGGAATCTGGATCGACAAAGGACGAAAAGTGGGTTTGTATTCAATTATAATTAATCTCAATATTGTGGTTGCTTAATTTTTAAAAATTCTCAACTCAAGCAATACAATTCTTTTTCATATTGATGAAAAAACTAGCAAAGAATGAAAACTAAATGAATCCTCATGGCAAGAATGAAAAAAAAAACTAACAAAGAATGAAAACTAGATGAATCCTCGACCACGCACAATCAATATTTATGCCTGCTTCAACTTGTACATCAAATAGATATGGTGTCTTACCTCTCTTTGGGTAGATTGACCTTCTTAGATTTGCAAACAGTGATGGAGAGTTCTTGAATCCAATCACATCCACTGTACTTCTCCATATCCTTGCGCAACTGGACGGTGGTCAAACGTTCGGCCAGGTCAACGTTGAGATGAAATTGAGGAACAAACGGTGACCCTAAAAATAGAAAAGCAGTAATGACATGAACGATGATAAATTGCAATGTACTAACCAAATTAAGTCGCTGTGGCTGTTGTTGTTTTTGATGTGGCTGCTTCTGCTGCTGTTACTGTTAGTGATGCTCTTGTAACTTATATCATCATCACCACCTTCATCATCATTATAATGAGTGGAACGCATAATTGATAAAATGATGTGTTGTATGATTTATTTTGAATGATTACTGTTTAAGTTTGTTCCTAGCCCTATTACGAAAATCAAGCATTTGGAGTGTAATTTGAAATTTAGTGACACTTTTTTAATTTAATTTAAAATTCATCAATAAAACGTTGACCTGCTCTTACCTTGGTCAGAACTGGTACTCTTTGATCTACCGTTGGTAGCCTCAGCACTGCCTTCATCAGCTGCCCAGATGTGCAACAAGAATGACCTGCCCCTCCATAACATCAAATCCTTACTGGTGAGCATCACAGTGCCTGTGTGACTGGGTGTGTCTACGAACAACTCCAGACCGCATGGCCCGCAGAGGACATCCTCCCTGTGTCTCCTCAAGAAGGATGATTCCGTCAGCGCAGACGGATGACCGGACGACTCTGCGGACGACCCCGGTGGATGAGATGAAGAGGAACGTCCGGTGCTGGGACCGGCTTCGTCTACACCACCGTCAGCTCCGTCGATTCCAAGAGCCCCGAGGAACGGAGGTGGAAGATCGGGGAGGTCCAGGTTCTGTTCTTTGGGTTCCTTGGATCTTGTGCTGGAACCGGCGTCCATGTTGAAGTTGATGTGTGCTTCTATCGGGGTGGATTTGATGTTCATCCTCTCCTTATCTCCTGGTGAAGGTAATAAAATGAATGTAAACAAATCAGATGAAAATTGCCATGCACATTTTGGATAAAATACTTCCTGAGATCTATTCCACCTTTTACATATGAATCTTAGTATCCAATCGCTCAAAAGTCTACATTGATGAAATATGCTTTCTCATCCAATCACCCCCGACATATTTAATTACCTCAGAAAGATCTTCATTAACAAATGGATGGACAAAGAGAGAGCACATCCTTACAAAAAATAATAATCCCTCTTTCTTTAAAACATTACAGTTGAAGGATCACCACGTCATACCCTAAAAGTGCAAATTTTGAATAACCAAAAAAAAAAAAACATTCACCACCTTCTCTAAGAACTGCTTTGAGGCCTGGCATTCTTTCAATACCAATAACTAGCTAACTAAACTAGTATCATTACTTTATGTCTGACTACACAATCAAAGGCTCTGTGTGGAGAAATTTCCATGCAGTTAAACCTGTCTATAGTGACCACTTGTCTAAAGTTGCTATCTATATTGTTTTCCTCTATATAAAAATGCATTCATGAACATCTGGGTCACCTGTCAGTGTTGGACACTTTTTTCTTGGATGGCCAGGTGGACAAGACTGACTGAATTCTGATCATTATGCTACTGAAATTAAACTTCAGTTAATCCTGTCTTAGTGGCTACCTATATCCCCCAAAACTATTGCGTATATGTGTTTATAAATTGTTGAGAAGAGTAACAGGCCTCTAGTAGCCATTTTTTTCTGTTTCCTTGGGTGGCCACTATAGACAGGTTTTGACTGATCTCTTTCTCAAGATTGATTGATATATCTCACCTGCTCTATATTTCTCACTCTGTTTGAGAAGGGTGACCTGTATACCGGGAGGTACAGTGCAGAAGCGAAGAAGGCTAAACTTGATGTCTATATGACCCACAGCACACATACGAGGTAGGACTATCTCAAACAGGTGCTCTTGGCTTGTAGACCTGCAAAGAATTCAAATACAATAAATACATCGTTGAATCAGTTAAAACTAAGTGAGGCACAGTGCATAAACAAAGAGGGCCAAACTTGTTGTCTATATGACCAAAAGATCTCCGTCCAGGGGGGGCACCTTGGCCGAGAACTGCAGCACCAGGATCTCAAACCTTAGAGATTTCATATTCTAAGTGAACAAATAATGCTCAATCCACCCATCGGGCTGTAGCTTCTAAGTCCACGGGCCTGTAACATAAAAGATGCAATAAAACTTACGATAAATATTTATCGTAAGTCTATGGCAAAATGTGTACCAAAGAGATGCAATTAATTGCAAGATTAATTGCCTCTCTTTTATGTTACAGGCCCCTGGTATGCTGAAAGGCATCTTCCTGCTGCCGCGGGTGGAGATGTTGGGGATGACGTCTCTGCTGCTGCTCCTGCTGGATCTCCATCCAGGAGGGAGGCACCGTGGCGGAGAACCGGGTAACAAGGATCTTTTACATTTTTAACAAACGAATAATGGTCTACTTACCCATCGGGCTGTAGCTTCCAGGTCCTGGTATGTTGAAGGGCGTCTCCCTGCTGTCGCTGGTGGAGGTGCTGGGGGTGACGTCTCTGCTGCTGCTCCTGCTGGATCTCCGTCCAGGAGGGAGGCACCGTGGCGGAGAACCGCGGCACCAGGATCTCAAACTTGGTCAGCTGGTGCAGGGTGTGCAGAGCGGCCACGCTCAGATTGGAGTTGATGATGAATTCTTTACCTGTAATGGTGTGATGGTAATTGTAAATTTTTCTAAGATAAACAATGCATGCACTTTACAAAGTGCTAACATCTATTCTTGTGTTTTTGGCCAGGAAAACACCACCCCGCAAGTATTTCAAGGAATTAATATTTGTGCCAGATATCAATTCAGCTCACCAGGGTTGAGAGCAGCACAATATGGATCTATTCTTGCATAAGGAAATTATCAAAATAGCTGGACATTTCTGATTTAAAGACTCAAGTCTAAACCTCTTGACCATGTTACATGACAGCTCTAAGCAATATGGTTAAAAACATATCATATACAATATCTACACTCTGGTTCTATGATCAGTTATCACCTAAACCTGTCAATATTGATCTTATTATGTAAGCAAAAGACGTTTCTATGAGGGAAATTATCTGTTAACATTAGGGATTTAGCAATCAAATGAAATATAATGTCAAATTGCACATGTCTCTAAAGAGCTAATAAAAGCTATAATTTATCCATTTGTAATTTGAAGAAAAAAAATAATTTAAAAACACATCATTCTATTCAAACCAGAGCTTAGAAGAAAGCTTTTTTACCTCAAGTTCAAGTTTACCAAACATGAAGTTTCATTTTATATAAGTACTGAATGCAAATGAAAATAACCTTTCTTTAAAGAAATTAGAATGTATGCTGTATAAACTCACTTGACTTGTCGATGCTGGAGGTCAGTCTGCTATCTAGTATTGCCGGTTTCCCTGAATCCATTTGATCAGCCTTGCTATGCATCTTGACAGGTTCTCCTTCATCCAACTGTAGGAAGCTAATCTTGCCACCACCAGTGCACACGCACAGTCTCTCCATTCCCGTGCAATAGGTCAGAGATACGTAACGATTCGTCTTGTCCTCCGGGCCGTGCGAGGACAGGGTGAAATCGAACTGCGATGGCAAGATGGAGAGAAGTACTGAAAAAGAGGCAGCATCGAATACAACGAGGCGGCCATCTTGGGTTAGCGCTGTCCACTTGCCTATTGGAGGTGGGATGGCTGAGTCTGTTTCGTCTTTGTCCAACGTGTCAGTTGAACCATATGGATCGACCTCTTCCTCGTCGCTACTGGTGTCCGTAACCCTCATGGGTAAGGGCGTGAGGTACGATAACGAATCCTCGGGGGAGGATATCCGGTGTATATGACATGGTTCCTTCACGATCAAAACCATCTGCGCTACTCGTTGTAACCTGTAGATAATGAGAAACCCTCCAGAGGGCGCTCTGGGAGGTTCATCCTCGACAAAACGTTGATTAGTCCTCGCATCGGTCTCGTCTTTTGCGGATGATCGCGCTACTGTATCAGGCTCATCTAAACCAACACCACAATATTCATTGCTTGTTTCCACAAAGGGCGAGCTACCCTTATTCAAGTCATTTTGCACCGACTCGGATTTTGACTCCTTACTTGCATCTGGAAGGACTACATGATCATTTTCGTCAGTTGCTCCACCGTCAACCGACTCCCTTTCGAACATATTCTCGGATTTTGGACTGAGAACGACCATAAGGTGGTGTTCATCGAGCGAGGTCCTGACGGACGTGATCACATAATCATTCGTTTGCACTTCCTCAGGAAGCTCCACGCACTGAACCGCCCCAACACTCATTGATACTTGCTTAGAGATGACGGTCCCAGTTCCGGTAGCGACCGGTGGCGGATTATTATTCAACATCAGCGACTGGAAATTGAGCGGATCTTCCAAGTCACTATACCCCGCCAGTTCATCCTCCTCCAAGTCTAGCTTCTGCGTCTCCTGCGATAGTGAATATAAAATGCTCTGGGTGCCGGAAGATGACGAAGCTTTATCCCCTGGCTTCTTGGCAACCGGTAGCGGCTGCCACTTGTACAGCATACAGTAAACAATTAAGTAGTTTGTATAGCCCACTTTGCTTCCTGTCCTCTCATCAGTGTTCCCATCGACTGAATCTCCAAGATACGCATCCGCGAATACCAACTTCTTGGGTGGAGCTCCTCCGATGCCAGCATCATCTCCGGTATCATTCCCTGGAGGACCGTCCAATTCAACTAAATTTTCTGTCTCTATTACACTGTTTCTACTAACATCCTCTTTGCTACCACTGACTTTCTCTTGGTCTTCTTTTCGTATACTAACTCCTGCCACAAGGCAAGGGAAAGACTTTTCTGGTGTTTCTCTAGTTGCTAGATTAGGTACTTTGCTAGCATTGAGCATACCAAGGGCAGACACCACGACTGAATCCGAGGCGTCTTGATCTTGCGCTTCAGGTACTAAGAAAGGAAAAAAAAGATGGATGTGAACAGGGCTATCAAGTGATAATTTATCATTTACATCAATAATTCCATATTATTCTATATTCTGAATCTATTCTCCTTTAACAGGTTAAGTTCATAAAAGTTATTGTTTGGATTAGAAAAGTTACAATCATGAAAATGTATCAAAAGTCAGGACCCTGAAATTACAATATTACAACAATGATTCATCACTTTGTCATGAGAGATACTGGATCATTAATTTGTGGGTCGTTCCATGACAAAATTGAGATTTGTCTCAGTGTAAACTTCTTATTCTCAGCCAACAGATCATTAAAGAATAAAAAGATCAGTAACTATTCATGGGGAAATGCATCTGATATGAACTAACAAATTTTAAAACTTTAGAGGATTTATGAAATGAATGCACAAAAGTTTTTATAAATTCTCCCTATTTCTTTCTTCTAAAATATTAACATCTTCACTGCACTGGACCTCTAGGAAAAACAGAGCTAAAGTAGCTCTAAGTAGACCTTCAAGCTATTCATTACTTATTCATCTTGATGTATTATGATTATTTTTTTCTTATTTGAATCGTATATTGATTTAGTGTTCTGTATTGTCATTTGTTTTGGGTTGTTTTTTTTTTTAATAAAAACAACATGGTAATCTTACCAGCATTGTTGGTTTGTGTGCCATCATCATTAGAAATATTACTCCCATCCTGCTTCCAAATATCAACTAGATCTCCCAGATATGCATCAGCAAACACCGACTTCTTGGGTAGAGCTCCAAGAATGCTTTCATCTTTGCCTGTGCTGTTCGTCTCCTGTTTGCCACCGTCTGTGACCTTCCAGGCACCGCTGACCTCGATCACTTCCAGGGTACCAAATGCTCCTTTTTCTAAAAAAAAAAGAAACAATATAGAACATAAACGACTGAGCTAAGGGGAAAATAGAAATACATCAATAGGATTCAGGGTCCTCAGTAGTGTGGAGCACTGGTAGTATGTGTCAGGATCATCCATAGAAAAATTTGGCAGATAAAACACCAACTTAACCCATATCCAGATAAACTTAGAATTACCCAGAAAAATTTATTTTCTTGGAAGTCAGGTAACATAAGGCAAAACATAGTAAAATTTCATGCAGTTAAATTTCTTGATTTTGTAGTAGTAGCTGGTCAACATTTTTCAAGATATGTAGACTCACCTCTTTCCGATTCTTCTATTGAAGGGTCTTGTTTGGTTTCATCTGTCTTGGATGAAGACTCTGAGTTTCCCTTGGGGCTAGAACGTAGAAGGAAATGGATGCAAACAATCCAATTAGTTCGAAAAGTACAAAAATATTCATCACAGTGGCAAAAGATAAAAGCAATTTATTCAAGATGCCATGTGCCACATAGATCATTAATTTAAGAAATAGACAATATATCATTTTGTTTACAGGTTTATAAGAGAAGTGTCTTTGTAATTTGAACCTTCTTTGTATTACTTTTTTGTGGGCTATCCACCATATTTCTAAATTCATAGTTTTGAATACAGAACTATCTATGCAGCACTCTAATGATATCTTGAACTTTTTCCATTATATTCTCAGTTGCGATGGTTTAAATGAGAAGCTTTTCATCAGGCAAGTGGATCTAAATGTACAAACTGAATTCAAACTGCACCATAAATATGGCAAACTATGGAACTAAATTGTCAAGTTTCAAGACTGCATTTACAGAGTCAATATACAGTACACAGATAATTCTCCATTACCTATTGACAGGTGCCTGCTCATCCTTCATAGGAAGTTGCCCCGTACTTCCTTTACTCGTGGTACTGGAGGTACTGCTGGTGGTGGAGCTACCGCTACTGCTGGTACACGACACCGGCACCTCGGGTTGCACCCATGCCTGCTTCGCAGTCTTGACCGGTTCCGTGTCCCTGATCACCGGTACCTTGCCCTTGAAGACGGGGTCCTTCGGGTTGACAACGAATCGGTTCAGCAGCTTGAGCTGATCGTGGACTTCCCAGATGCAGACGCAGCCGGACTTGGTGGACGTGGCGATGAGGGAAGATGTGTTGCCCTCGCTGACGCAGGATATCTGTTGATATTGATGGAGTACAATTCAATAATATTTTAATACAATTAGCCCTTTATATGTTACCATCACAATATTACAATATTTCACAGTGGTTTTATTTTCGCAGATTTGAGGGTCTTGGCCTCACAGAAATGAATACTCTGTGTGATGCACATTCATATGTACACTAACATGGTCAAAAACATGAAAATAACAATACGCTAAAATGCTGAACAAGTCCAAAATTGCTAAAACGTTGGCTTACACAATACAGCTAGTGTATACAAAAGTTGCTAAATGCTTCTACTTTTTTCATGAAGTACATTATAATCACAGACATCTCCGAGTTCATTATTCTTTCTCAAAGACTTCACTCTTTTGTTTAATTTGCTATTGGTAATGTAGAATTGTGATGTCCTAAAAAAAAATATTCAAAATTCAAAGATACATTTTTACTGCGTTATCTTGTATTTACCTATGTTTATCATGCTTTTCGAAAAAGGAAATAAATATTCTGTTTAAAAAAAAATATCCACCTTTTCAGTCTTGCTGTGAGTGTGTGCAGGTCCAGTTGAGAGGGTGACAGAGAAGGGGACATTATGGGTTGGTTCTCCTCTCACGAAGGGACAGTTCGGGGAGTGTCTCTCGTGTTCTGACCTGTTAGCGAAGTAAATGTAAATAACGAGTTTATGTGGCTCATTCTCATGAAATTAAATCGAATTGAAATTACTATGAATATTGCTTATTAAAATTTGAATGACGTAAAAGATTAAATTGATGTTGGAAAAAATAAATGTGAATGACACCTAACACAACCCTACAATCGCTCAAGTAAGAAAAGAAATCAATCCAAAGAATTTCAAAGACTGCACAAAATGCCATGAATTTAAAAACGAATCATGCTTACAGTTGCGATTACTCACTATATTTCTCACATAAAGACAGTTTATCAAACTAGATGAATCCTCGACCGCGCATGGTCGAAATTTATGCCTCCGCCATCGAGCAATCAGAAAAATGTGTACGGCTTGTACCATGCCATCAGAAACCACAAACATTTTATTAATTTTTGGCACTACTACCTTTGACCATGTGAACCCAAAATCTCATCAGTTCATCCTCACATGCTTATACACAAATTGAGCTAAGTTTGGAAGAAATTGGTTCAATTTTCCTGAAATTATAGCAATAATGAGCTTTATCGGGTGATTTTGTACAAGTTTTTTTGCCCGGTGACCTTTGACCTTTGACCCATTGAACCCAAAATCTAATCAGTTCATCATCACATGCTTATACCTACTTGAGCCAAGTTTGGTCAAAATCTGTCCAGCGATTTTGAACTTATTGCGGTAAAATGCTATTTTGTGTGATTTTTTACAAGTTTTTTGTCCTGTGACCTTTGACCCCGTGAACCCAAAATCTAATCAGTTCATCCTCACATACTTATACATACTTGAGCCAAGTTTTGTCAAAATCCGTCCAGTAGTTCTGAACCTATCGCGGTAACAAGTTTCGGATGGACGGACGCACGGACGAACAGACGCAGTAGCGCACGGATGCACGGACGGACGCACCTACGGTCGGATGCACGGACAACCCGAAAACATAATGTCTCCGGCACCACCTTAAGGCGGCGGAGGCATAAAAATATATACATTTATTACTTATAATTATATGCGCACATTATTCATGTGTATATATCAAATATTGTATTGAAATCTGTTTATGACAAATGATATAATCACCCTTACCATGGTTCATCAGTAGGCTCCCAACACACAAGGCACACACTACAGGTGAAGCACATTGCTCGATCATCACCAATTGATGATGGCTGCAAAAGAGTGAAAACATAATGAAAATTTATGTACTGAATTCTAAATTCTCTCTGATTCCAGTACAAGACGGCATAAGTCTACAATATTTTTTATGACAAAGTAGGTAAGTAATTTGAGTGGGATCTGAGCTAATGTTTTCATTCTAAGCGGAACATAACAGAAAGTCAATACCCTCCCAAACAAAGGACATTGAAGAAAAAAAAACACAAATAAGGACAAGATCCAACAAAAATAAAAGTAGAATGTCTATATTCCAAGAATTCAACAATTTTCAATTTTCAACTCAATTCCAATTAACCTTGTAAAACTCAACATCGCACATGTTAAACTTTGTACTGTTGAACAAAAACAATCTTTCTCATGATCAAAATGCTCCTTAATTCAAATGTTGATCAGTCCATATGAAAGTTGACTCATGTGGATAATTGTATCTTACAACCCAATTGAAAATGAACAAATTGAAAGATGTAATAATTATAAGGTGACAATAATTACCTGGTGATAAAAGCCAGCTTGTGCCATGGGTTCAGGCAGAGCCCACCTATACAAGAAATAAAGTATACTTTGTTATGTAACACACCTTACTTCAGGAATATACAATAAAACTCCATTCAATATATCACTTGATGACTGGACTGTTTCCCAAAGCAGCAGTATCACATAAGTAAAGATTTTTTTATTGTTAAATCATTTTAGACAAGCCTTACATACAGCTAATGCCATGGGTGCTCAGCAGAGGCAGATAATGGGATTATACAAAAATCCATTATCTATAATGCATAATGCTCAATAGAAAAGCAATAACTTTGTTTTAACCAAACAATCTCCAACTTACTTCATTTCCGATACCCCACAACAACATACTGACATTTGATTATTGTTTACATTAACAAATGTAGAGATCTATATTTCCTCTTCACCTCATTTATCTGGTACAATTTTACAGTCCTAAATGAAAAATCTTACAGTATAAACAGTATGGAGTTATTCAGAGAAAATTATCACTTTATTCAAAGGCAAATATCATAAGTGACTTGTAACTTACTTGTAGTCCATATGAGGCCAGTGGGCAAAAGTCTGTCTTCGGGTTGCCTCGCTGTAGATCTGCGACTTCTCGATGGTGGTGTCGCCCCCGATTACGAGCGGCTCCTGCCCATCCGGGTAGAGCCTCTGAAGCCGGTCCAGGATTGCCGTGCAGATGGGCAGAGCAGGGACCTTCTGCTGGGTGCGCCAGAGCTCCATCAGCAAGGCGTTCACAACCTTCTTCAGGGTAGCATGAGGCAGGGATAGGTGGACGGTGGCCCACTGAAAGATTGATGAAAGATTCAAGAGTAAAAGTATTTTTATTTCAAAATGCTCTAAAAGGGTAGAGCAGGGACCTTCTGCTGTGTTCGCCATAGCTCCATCAGCAGGGCGTTCACAACCTTCTTCAGGGTAGCATGAGGCAGGGATAAGTGAACAGTGGCCCACTGCAAATGATACGATAAGATTGCTTTAATTTACCAAATGACACAATACATGCATGTCCATATTTACAATTTACAAGTAGAGTGAAGGATAAACGTGGATTATCAATGTGTATTTTCAACATTTTGAATTCATTGATTCATCAGTTCATCTGCTCACTCATCACATAACTCCATTATTTTGAAAGTGTCAGAATCATCAAATTGAGTACTGCAAACTGTCATGTTTGGTGAATTTACATCAATAAACAAAAAATTCCCACCTTTTTGTTCATACCTTCTTTTCATAACCTGTGCTCAGAATGATATTTAATTTTTTTTTTACTGATATGACACAATTTGCAAACAGACATTTTTGCTATGTATCTGTAAAACAATTTTCCAAACTATGAAGTTTTATAATCCTAAATCTATATCCTGACAAGGGGTTTACCTTAGTTGTCTTGTGGTAGGCATGATCATTTGGAAGTTTGTAGCGCTCCAACTCTTCCTCGATACTCTCTGTGACCACCTCAGCATTTGAGATCTTGTTTTTCCTCAGGGATGCAAGCAGCTGGCTTGCCTATTGTTTGATGATAGAAATTAAATAAAATGTCACCCTCAAAGCTTTGGTCACATAATTAAAGACTTGGTCTGCGCCAGAAAAATATTGCTTTGATTAAAGCGGAATAAAAGAGTTTGAAGTAAATCCGACAATAAATAAGAAAGTTATGAATATTTCAATGTTAAACTCAATTGTTGTTTGTCATGCAAATTGGCAATGATATGCTGTAGTTCATGCACTTCTCTGCAAGCAGTTCATTATATTTTATTATTAAAAAAGTCCCCCCTTTTCAATACTCACTGCAAAAAGAATAGTTATTTCGTTGATATATACATGGGTACAGATACATTTATTGATCTAACCTTTTGAAGATTAATAAAAAAATTTTTAGAATTTATGGAGCATAACAGGTTCTTAAAAACAATAAGTTATAATAAGTTTATTGACAGGAAGTTCATGACGTACATCATCACATTTGACCGAAAGCCATGTGTTATGATGAATGCCGTACAGTAATTTATGAAAACCACCGTTATTATCATTATCATACATTGATATCATAAATATTGATAACTTTCTCATTTCTTGTTGGCTTTACTTCAAACTACGTCTGACTTTTTCAGCTTTTAATCAGAGCAAGA
>BQKZ01004746.1:14639-45629 GCA_036244855.1 Temnopleurus reevesii | reverse complement strand
CTTGCTAGTCTTCATTTTGATACATAGAATACCCAATTAAATTCACATAGCACTTTTTGAAAATATTTTCCTTTTTCGTCGGACGATTTGACGACACTATTTTCAATCTTATTGGTCGCTGGCTTATTGGTTGCCAGATTCAAGTAGCGCGAAACAAGATGGCAGCCTCCATGGTCCTCTCTTTGGGAAGGAGAAAACATGGTATTTGGAGCCTTTTTACGTCAGTCAAGAAAACGAGGATGGGTAAATATTTTTTAATACATTTGAGGGTGTTCATATTTGAATGTAAACTCAATCACGATTTTTTTAATTGTTTGAAACTGTTGAGCGATGATTTCTAGGTCTGTTTTGAATTGTACAATGTCCCACCCGTTTGGTTGTGTGTTGTGCTTCTTCCTTGTCGCCACTCCTTTCTTCCACATACCTGCTGCAGACCAGACTTTTCCAAATTTGCCAAGACCAATGATCCAATGTGCCGGCTATGCAAGAATGGATAAAAATCCGTCAGTCACTTTGTTGCCTGCTGGGCAGACCCGGAGAATAGCGACCAGATTGCGCATATCAGATTGCGTGCGCGCGTCATGTAAAAATTGTAATTATGTACACATCGGCGGCAGAAGTCCAAAATACACACAGGTAACCATCCATAAAGCAAGTCCAAAAGCGACTTTTATTACATTTTGTAAACAGAGTGATTGTTTTAAATGTTGTTTTCTTTCCCCTCCTTCCATATTTCATGAAATTTGTGAAAAAAATTAATCGATTTTAGTGTTAAAAAGTGTAAACTTGAGCCAACTTTACCAATGCTTGTTGGTAGAATCTGGTGCAAAAATCATCGCCGACGCACTCTCGCACGCTTCCATAGGATTATACACAAATTGAATACATCGCGCGCATCTGGTCGCTATTCTCCGGGTTTGCCGCCTGCTGTCCTTTTCACAATACCATCAGATCAGAATTAATTTGTATCCCTCATCACTTTACCTTCCTTTCTGCTACCGTAGCAGACAGGTTGTACAGAGCCAAATTATAATCACAATGAAGTCTTGAAGATCGCTGACTTCCATTGTAAACATCCAGTTTGGGTCAAAGGGTAAAAATTATAGGAGTTTCGTGGCCACTTCGCAATCGTCATCCAGCTTCGGTAATTCAGAGAATTACAATTAGAGACCGTGCATCGAGCGAGACTGTGCGTGCAGGGCCGAGCTCACAGTGCCGCGCACTATATCATATATGAGCCCAGCCCGGCGCCGCGCGCACCATCTCGCTTAGAATCTTTGAGAAAAGAATTTTCAGAAATGAAACAATTCAGATCTCTATTTGAGCCCCTAAAGATTTGATTTGGGAGAGTCAAAAATACACTGCAATCATAGGTACCATGGTTTGCAGTTCTAACAATGTGCACATGCANAAATTGATCCAATTCCTTTCAAACTTAGGTATAAGGTATTAGGTATAAAGCATGTGAGGAAGAACTTATGAGATTTTGGGTTTGTGGGGTCAAAGGTGGCAGTGCCCAGAATTTGTAAAATGTTTTTGATTTCTGATGGCATGGAAGAAGCCGTACATATCTTTTTGATTGCTCGATGGCGGAGGCATAAATTTTGACCGTGCGCGGTCGAGGATTCATCTAGTTTATGAATATTTTTGTCCATCACATTTTGGGTTCGATCATAATTTGTTACCACTGTCTCCACACGGCGCGTCTCATTTCAGGACTGCACAGCGTGCGTCTAACATCCCTATTATAATCACAATGAAGTCTTGAAGATCGCTGACTTCCGTTGTAAACATCCAGTTTGGGTCAAAGGGTAAAAATTATAGGAGTTTCGTGGCCACTTCGCAATCGTCATCCAGCTTCCGTAATTCAGAGAATTACAATTAGAGACCGTGCATCGAGCGAGACCGTGCGCGCAGGGCCGAGCTCACAGTGCCGCGCACTATATCATATATGAGCCCAGCCCCGCGCCGCGCGCACCATCTCGCTTAGAATCTTTGAGAAAAGAATTTTCAGAAATGAAACAATTCAGATCTCTATTTGAGCCCCTAAAGATTTGATTTGGGAGAGTCAAAAATACACTGCAATCATAGGTACCATGGTTTGCAGTTCTAACAATGTGCACATGCAATTGTTTCAAATCTGGTATTAAAGATTTCAAACATTTCCATAGGTATTTTGTAATTCCTCATTTCAATTCTCAGTCACATATTCTTTACTCTCAATCACATGAAAATTATTACTTTCTTTCTATTAATGTTCCCATACTTCATCACGCAAAAATTCAAAGAAGTATCCTTCGTGATAGAAATCTTTTTCTTAATTTTCAAAAATCTTTATTATACATGTAGTTGTCACATTTACTCATCAATATTCAAATATTAGATGTAATCCAAGAAAGACAAAATAAACATATATTTGAATTGATGTCATTTGACAACTGATCTTCAGCTTTTTTTAATAAGTGTTGAATACCATTCCCCTAAGTGAATGAACCTTACTTTGTAAGCTTTCAATGGGCACTTACCATGTTTCACAGTGTAGAGAAATCTGATTTAAATGATAGAAAAGACATATTTTTATGTCCTTATCTGCATTTTATTAAATCAAATTAATTGCACCTGCAGATCTGACCCTTATTTTGCTCATCAGTTTTTGTTTATATTGAAAAAAAAATGATTAGAAGTCATTTTGTGACATATTTGCTATTCTTCGATATCATCTATCATTACAGTGCCATCACAGATGAATCCAATCCTGTATTTGACAGCATCATACTTGCCAGGTCAAAGGTCAATCTTGCAGGGTGCTGTGAGGGTTGTTCATCAACTCACCAGTGAGCCATCAGGTGCAGTCACGTCAGTAGGTCATGGGATGGACGAAAGGGAAGAAGAGCCTCAGTTTCACATGCCTGTTTCACATCAGAGCGGTCAGTACCAACTTGTCTTTCATCGCAAAGCACATTTTGTTTCAATTGCTACATTTCATTGTACCATGTCACCAGAAATGTGTGTCTGTTTATAAAGTACGGGCCCCCCCCCCCATTTTATTTTATTTTGTTTTATTTTTTACTTCTGGATGAAAGTTTAAAAAAAAAAATCAAATTACCCCTTTTAAGTGTAAAATAACGGTTTTACTGTTTAATTTTCCAATTCTACTTGAGCCTTTACAAATATCCTCAGAAGTTAATAATGAAATTGCTTACTGGTTGGTTACAGAAAATACAAAACCAACATTACATGCTTTCCACATTATTAGCTATTTCTAAAAAGCTAGGCAAGCTTGTGCAATATAAATGAAATATCCTATTGCCTTTGATTTACACCGTCATATTTGTTCGATTATTCTAACTCTCCATTTCTGTGAGCAGCCGAGCAACAGTCTTTACTGCTAGCCAGACCATCGAGTCCGCCCAAAGACCCCAGGATATCAAGAGTGGCTATCATAGGAACACCCAACTCTGGGAAGTCAACTCTCATTAACAGCCTCTTGGGTAGAAGGGTGAGTGTCTCTTCTGACATCTTTGTGACGTGCCAGCATTCCCTGTCCACATTGCCAGAGACACTTTAGGGCACAGATTGGCTTGATTAGCCATCTGCGGACCCATCAAAACAAGGATGACTAGATGGTCCTCGTCGATTCGATGGAGGAACATATATATTCCAGAAAGGGTTTCATCCACATCATATACCAAGGCTGAAATTTTACTTGGGTTGAGTCTAGATGGGCAAATGTTTATCATATTGAAATATAATTTTGTTTCAAATGAATTAATTTACAATCAAGCCAATGTTTAGGATCATGCAGCACCTTTTACTTATCTCACCAACCCTACTCTTAACCCTTATATCATACAAGGTATATATTTTAAGGCATTGTTTCAGAAATCATCAACACCTAGATTCTAAATGCTACCTGATTTGGTGAGGGTGTATATACTAGGCTGTGAAAATATAAGACTTTGAAATCCATCTTTAGTCATATCTTCATTTTGTAATGTTCAATAAATCCGACCTACATGCACATAGGCGTATAGTGCAGGAATTAATTCATAAAGCTGCAGTGGTACACTTTATTTAATTTTCATAGATATCTTCATCGTGCCAGGATAGCGTTCTTCTTCTTTTTTTCTATCAATCTGAATGTAATAACGTAGGTCACCTTGATATTAAGAATCATTCAAATAACAAAATCAGAATGTGCAACAATGTCTTAAAGNCCAATGTAGTTGGCAGGTATAATACCAGGAGGAAACGGCATGTTGATCATGTGTTGGTGGATTTTGTAGAATAGTATACACTGGGCAAGAAGGCGGCGAGAGTGGAGGCTGTCCCAACCAAGAGCTGAAACCAAGGCTGAAGATGATGTTGTTTGCCTGTAATCACTCTGGACGAAACGAGCCGCTGATTTTTGTACTTGCTCAAGTGAGTTTATGTTGGCTGCAGTGTATGGGTTCCATGCCTCCGGAAGTCATTCGATCATGACGGACTGTTTTTAGGGCACAGTTTGGCTTGATTAGCCATCTGCGGACCCATCTGACATCTTTTTGACATGCCAGCATTCCCTGTCCACACTGCCAGAGACACTTTAGGGCACAATTTGGCTTGATTAGCTATTTGCGGACCCATCAGAACAAGGATGACTAGATGGTCCTCGTCGATTCGATGGAGGAACATATATATTCCAGAAAGGGTTTCATCCACATCATATATACCAAGGCTGAAATTTTACTTGGGTTTAGTCTAGATGGGCAAATGTTTATCATATTGAAATATAATTTTGTTTCAAATGAATTAATTTACAATCAAGCCAATGTTTAGGATCATGCAGCACCTTTTACTTATCTCACCAACCCTACTCTTAACCCTTATATCATACAAGGTATATATTTTAAGGCATTGTTTCAGAAATCATCAACACCTAGATTCTAAATGCTACCTGATTTGTTGAGGGTGTATATACTAGGCTGTGAAAATATAAGACTTTGAAATCCATCTTTAGTCATATCTTCATTTTGTAATGTTCAATAAATCCGACCTACATGCACATAGGCGTATAGTGCAGGAATTAATTCATAAAGCTGCAGTGGTACACTTTGTTTAATTTTCATAGATACATGTATCTTCATCATACCAGTATAACGTTATTCTTCTTTTTTCTATCAATCTGAATGTAATAACGTAGGTCACCTTGATTTTAAGATTTATTCAAATTACAAAATCAGAATGTGCGACAATGTCTTTAAGTAAATTTCTCTATATCTGTATTATGCATGAACAGATTTGTGCTGTCTCGCAGAAAGTCCATACAACAATGAGAAATGCATTAGCTGTCATCACGCATAACGATACTCAAGTGGTAAGTCAATATACAATGAATACACATAATAGAAATGTAAGATTTTACCAATATGCAAGTTATTTTTATTGAAAAAGAGCCTTAAAGACATTTTAATGGGAATTAACCCCAGACATTAATGTAATTGATGGATAAAGAAAAATACAATGACCGAACTGTGAAAATTGGAGCAAAAATGGGATGGTCTATTCAAAAGTTATAAATTTTCACAATTTTTATTTACACCCCTCGTTGACTATTCTATTTGTTACTGTCGCTAATACCGTTATTCATATAGACGAGTCACAGAAATTATGTTATCAAGAATCTTGTCTTGTTAGAATTCATATTATGAACAAATTTTCATTACAGCTCGAGTTTGGGTTCCATGGGAAGGATAATAATGTTTTCACAAAAGGTAAACCAATTTATGAAACATTGACCGTTATTTTTATGTGTCTTTGTCTTTTGTCTAGATTCTGCTGGATACCCCAGGTGTCGTTAATTTCAGACAAGGTAGAAGGTAGGAATGCTTCTCTGCTTCTTGCAACATGTCATTCTCTTCTTTAGTCATAACTTTAATTGAGTGAGGCTTTTTAATTACAAAATGTTTTGTAACATAGGATCAGGAATAACACTTTGAATTAAGACTTTTTTCATGATTGATTAGCCATAGAAAACATATTTTGTGTGTCAGAAAAGGCCAATCAGGGTTTTGTTTCATTGCGCTGTTCGTAGAGATAGGCACGACTTGGAATCCTTTTCTGATCTCAATGATGGCCCATGTCGCTGAGCGCTTAGGGACTTTACCCGAGCGAGTGATAAGCGCTATATAAAAAACGTTCATTATTATTACTATCATTATCATGTTACCATCTTCCTTGTGATATTTTTTTTCATTTTCCAGACACAAGTTATCCAGATCTCTATTGGTGGATGCCAAGAATACTCTGTTGGAGTCTGACCTAGGTAAGAACTCTTTCTATTATTCCCATTCAAAGTGAAAGCAAGCATATAGCTCAACAGATAAAAACACTTATTCGGCATATCATTTGCACTTGGAAACTCAGTGGGGCTAGAGGAAATATGTCATGTTTAGCCCATAATGTTCATGTCCTAGCAATTTCCAAATCAACCTACATTTTAGGGAGGAATGGGAAATAATGAAAACCATGGATTAGGTTTTTAGTTGAAGTAATCATTTCTTGGAATCCTGCAAATTTCTTCTGTCTTGAAATCTTCTTCCTCTATTATTTCAATCGTGATTGCCCTCTATATGTATTTGTTTTCCAGTGCAGTCCGGTCTCTGTCATCTGATTCACAAAAACATCTCCACCCCCCCCCCTTCCCTTGCACATGTGTGTGTGAGGGTGCTCTATAAATACTAAAAATATTATTATTGTAAAAGCTTCCTTGAGATAACGGGTATAATGCATGTAAGTCCCATAGTTTAGAGTGGAAGCATTTCATCACTGTGCATTTAATATACATTTATACATATAAAATGCATTATTAGAAATTATCGTGTATGTACAGTTGTATTCATTCCTATACTTGCAGTCATGGTGGATATATTCAACAAATCCGTTGCTTTCTACAATCTGAATTTGTTTCATCCTGAAGTTTGCCCACATTGAATCTAATTTTTTTTTCTTTCCTTTATCCATCTCGTTTTATTCTTAAATTGTTTGTTTACTCCAAATAATAATATGTAATAATTTATTTTCTTTAATTTTCTTCAAAGAGATGATTTTTTCACTTTGTTTTGTTGTAAAGGCGATCCCAACACAAGCTGTGCTTTCAGGGTACTTGCCTCCTTTATTTTTTTGTTTTACTTGTGATGTTATTTTGTATTGATTATGTATATGAAAAAGGAAATAAATTAATTCAATTCAATTCAAATTCAATTC
Organism: Temnopleurus reevesii; assembly: GCA_036244855.1. NCBI lineage: Eukaryota > Metazoa > Echinodermata > Echinoidea > Temnopleuroida > Temnopleuridae > Temnopleurus > Temnopleurus reevesii. Next base: position 38,384 of record BQKZ01004746.1, on the reverse strand, counting down.
CATAATTGTAAATATGCTTTGTTTATCCCACAGTTGCAGTCCTAGTGGATGTATCAAACAAATGGACCAACATGAAGCTGGATCCAGAGATTCTCATACAGCTTCACACACACAAGCATATCCCATCCATTCTCATATTGAACAAGGTATTCTGCTGATGATGGTGCTTAAGATAAAAACAGAATATGAATAATAAAACAGTTTGGTTAATAGATATATCTTCAAACTTACATATGAATCAAATGATTTTGACTATTTCCTATGAAACATACAAAGCAAACTTATCAAGAAAATAACATATTTATTTTAATTAATTCTGACAATTAAGATTCATTTCAAATCCTCTGTGAAAACGTTATTGTCTACGTTGTAAAGTGTGATATTTGGGGATACATTTTATCAAATCTATTAATTCCAGCAAAATTATTAATTCATAACTTCCCCTCTTGTCAATGTCCATATTATTATTATTTCTACTTTTTCTATTTGTGTATTTAACAGTTTTCAATGCTATTAGTATTTGATTTATGTAGCCTATAGTAGCCTATAGGGATATTGTTGTACATTTGTATAATTGTATATATTGTTATAATTGTTGTTTACAAACCGGGCCTCATGGAAGACCACCAAATTGGTGAAATAAGCCACCCTGTCTAAATATCAGAAATAAATAAATAAATAAATAAATTTCAACACTGTCTCTCCTGGGTAATGATGGAATGGTTTTGACTATTTCCAGTAAAACATACAACTTCAAGTTGTAATTTTTAGCAGTTCGTGGAGATACTCATGAATAGCTTGGGAATGGCACTCAATTACTCTCTCATATAATGCACGTTATGAAATGATAGAGCTACCAAACATTTTCAGCATCTCAATAGGAGATATTATTTTGGAAAGTAATTGTGACGTGAAGTTAGTTTCTCCATTCTTCGTTATCATATTAACAATATGACAATCAAAAAGTTCATTATGCGATAGGATTTAAATGAATTTTAAATGTCAGTATTGATAAAAAAGAAAACGTCATTTTCTAATTTAGCTTTGCTTTGTCGTGACAACGACAAGTTTGTGCAGAGGAAGTTTGCCTGATTTCGAGCTGAAATCATTTATGAGCTTGATCAACCATACTAAACTCGTTTGTTTGCCTATTACACTTGATGTGCCTACCAAAAGTATATGAATGTCTCTTTCTATTGAGAGCATGAACATACCATCAGCCTGTCTGGCTGTAGATACAATTACATAATTGGAACTCTGAGTATATTTCTTGTCTGCTGCAGAAACCCATCATTAACTTCATTTTGTTTTCTTTTCGAGTATAAAATAGAGCTTTATTTCCAAAATAAAACTTAATTTGGTCAGTCGAACATAGATGTTCGCAGTGATTCCCCTCCGTGCTCCAATTATTTTTGGATGTTGTATGGAGATATATGAAACATATGTATTTAGTATGCTCTGTAATAGAAACAGGTTGTCAGTATCCAAAGCCCATAATAATTGCATAATTTACTATTTGCAATACTATGCTATTATTATTGTTTTATTCAGCAGTTCCTAAGCAATGAAAATGTTCAGGGAAATACAATACAGGCTGAAATTTTTTACTGGGTTATTATTTTCGCAATCTGCTAAATTTTTCACCTATTATAGTGCCCATAGACGTGTACAAGGATTTTTCTAAACATGAAAATGATAACCTGCTATAGTAAATTTATTGATTTAACGAGTTGTGTGATATAGATTTCTATCATTCTGTGATAATTTATTTTTCTCATACCAGGTGGACGTGATAGAGAATAAACAATTCCTATTTGAGATCACCGAGACTTTAACAGAGGGTGTTGTGGACGGCAAGGAGATTGTGCTTCCAAAGTGGAAAGGGAGAATGAAGAAACCGGTCACAGAAGGGCTAGACTCTGAGGAAAATAATGACAATGAGGGGAAGGGGGTTATTAGGGAAAGAATCAATGAGATTACGAGATATGCTGCTAGTAATGATGAGGTGAATGCGATAAAAGAGGAGCTAGTGCCTTCAAATGACTCTGGAAAAGGGATATCAAACTTTGCATCCACTGTCAGTAATGTTACTGACGATTCAGATAGGACTGAAACATCTCATGATGATGGTCACAGCTGGTTTGATGCCCAAGATCATGACAGACATGATGATATCAAAGCAGATATCACCAACCACACACAATGTAGTCAGAGTCATGTGATGGATCATGTGACAGAGGACATCAGTCAGGTGACAGGTGACCAGGTGACTCCGGGAAATGCAGTGCAACTACACGACTCAAGCAGCGAGGAATCTGCAAAGAAAGATATCCTGCAGCAGTATACAGCCAACCTATCTGAAATTGCAGGGGATGAAGATGATAAACGTTCTAAGAGAGGAAATGATGCGGAGATGATGGACGAGATGGAGAAGGCTGAGAGGATGGAGGAGGAGAAGCAGGAGATGGAGAGACAGCGTGAGGAGAGAAGAAAGCTATGGAGACATGCCAAGGAGAGGAAAGGTTGGCCAGGATTCAAGGCTGTCTATATGGTATCTGCTCTCAATGGCGATGGCGTCGGTGATCTCAAGGTACGTCCTGATTCATAGGTAGCAATTCTAAGTGAAATTCATCCTACAATGATGATAATAATAATAATAATAGTAATCATAATGATATCTCATACAATGTATTTACCCAGGGTAACCACTTTCAGCTACACGCTAGTCTTTTAGCGGGCCCTGCATAACATGAAGTGATTATTGTCCTTCTCCATTCTTAAATGCCGAGTGCCTGGCAAGAAGGGAGATGGTCCCTTTTCTTTAAAAGTTTTTGGTATGACTAGGCAGGGAATCAAACCCACGACCTCCCGTTCATGGGGCAGACGCCCTACCAATGAGCCATACATTTCCTATCATATTGACTTACTATTTGCATTGCATGTTTTTAAAGACGATTTGTATGTTGAAGATAACTTGATCAATGCCAATAGAATGTATCGCCAACATACATGTGCATTCCTATCTGCTCTATATTTCGCTCAGTAGATGCAACAAGTCTTTAAGTAACTCTGTGCACTGAATTGATTCGCCCAGATATTTTTCAGAATGAATATGAAACAAAGAAAATTTCAATGATCCAACATATGTATGGTTCATACAATAAAATCTTCAGTATTGATTCTACTGCAGTCTATTCATATGACAATCTTAAGGTATTTAGTGATCATACAAGCTTGATCTAGTTCGAAACTAAATTGTTTGTTGTGATTGTGATAAGAATGAGGGACATACAACAAAATGAATTTATGAAGTAATTGTATGAATGAGCTCATGCATTACTTACTCAAAACTTATAAGTCTTGTTAGTTTTCTTACTCTTATCTTGATAAAGGCAGGACTCTTTATTCTACCTACATGTATTTGCAGTAGCGCCTCCTGGGAGCATATTTTCACTCTCTAATAATTGTTTATTCAACCCTATCTGGCCAGGTGAGGGGGGTTGATAATTTGGTCCCCAACAGTTCGGTTTACCACTTCGCTAGAATTGTTTTGCGCTCCATGTATTCTTTCTTTCAAGTCTTCCGCAACTTTTGAAACAGTTTTGATGTCGACCAGGTGCACGTTTTTAGAATTATGAGGGACCTGAAAAGATTGTCGAACCAAAATTAGCTGAAAACGTGATTTCATTTACAAAGTCAAAGCAAGTTGTATTTTCAGAACGTTTACGTCACATGCATGGCACATACCAAATTTTGACGTGATCGTGCGATCAATAGCTGAGGTCAGAGGGGAGGGGAAAATTTATTAGCCCCATTCCTTGCATTTTCAAAATAACCCATGCCAGAAAGGGTTGAATAACATGTTACTTGTATTGCATTCTTGTTTTGCATCCCCACCTCCTGAATTATTATATTCCCATAGACTTTTTACATTGCCACCATGTTCCAATAGCCAATGGGTTTATTGCTTTCCTGCTTGTTTATACATGTTTTTCATTTTATTATTTATATTTATTCGGCAAATTCGAAACAAAACAATTACAGTAAAAACAGAAGAGAAATCAGAGAGCTACACCCAATGCGCTCATCCTACTTTTAATATACTTTCCGTTTTTCAATTATAAGCAATATTATTTCTGCAATGGGGTCATGCAATCAAGATCTATAGATCTTTTAATCTTGATCCCCAACCATATTTGCATTCTTCTACTTTTATTGCTATTTGTTTTCTATTTGTACATGTAATTTTATATGTAAATATAGAAAACGATGAAGCGACGCGTTCCATTAAATAATATAAAAATGAAATGAGTAAAGTGTAGAGCGCAAGTGAATACATAGTACTCCAATAATGGGGTATAACCCTCAAATAAGAAAGAAAATCTCGCTACACTTCAGGTACCATGACACGAGACGAATATATCGTAACAAACGTGTATATGTATGTATTTTCTGTATTGTACATGTTTGTATTTTTTATGCATTTTATGAGTGAAATAAATATTGAATTGAATTGAACATCAGATAGGAAGTAGAATGATCGAAGTATCTATGGCTCTGCACTTCTTTGTTATTGCTAGATGAATCCTAGCCATTTTATTGTTTCTATCGCAAATGCATCATTTTAGTAACAATATCCACAGACCCTAACATCACAGCGCATTATAGTGACTGCACTATATAAATTATCTAATTATTATTATCATTAACATGTTTTGATTGTACTTGATTGGTTAGGAATTCTTGCTGACAAACGCGCAGCCTGGTGACTGGGAATACCATGAAGATGTGGTCACCAATCTTTCTCCAGAGGACATCGTCAGTGAAGCAATCAGAGAGAAACTCTTGGAGTCCCTACCACAGGAAGTGCCTTATAACATCTCCCAGGTAAGTACTGTAAAACGGAAAAATTTTGTGCTTTTCGTGGTGAAATGGATCCTTAAGATTTTGTATGAAAAGTTAACATGTGCAGTAATAATAATGATAATAATTATAGATGAAATTTATATTGCGCACATATCCACTCTGCGGAGTGCTCAAGGCGCTTTGCATTATTGCAGTACTTCACACATTCCGTTCAATGATTCAATCGCATTGCGTTTCTAATCATAATCTCCAGAATATACAACTGTGACTATATTGTCATTCTTTACACTTTTTCAACATTTAAAAGCTTTTTCTTGTAATAGTAATCACTTTCTGTTTCTTGAAAAGTCCGTATTGGTTAGGTGGGAAGATCATACCTTTTTCATGGGGTGTACCCGTGAATTTAATACCCCGCAAAAATATTCATTGACCAATCAACAGCGAAATTATCAGTACTTTAATATGTAGGTTTCAATTTCATTTGTCACAGTCACAGACACAGTCGTCGAGAAGTATGGAAGCATGAGCCCGTCAAAAACATGGATATACGTAGTGTTGTAATTCGAATAGCAACACTACCTAAATAATTACGTTGTGTCATAATTTGAATTGCAACACTACGTAATTATTTAGGTAGTGTTATAATTCGATTTATAACACAACGTTAATTCGTCGAGCAGTAATTCCGAATTACGTTGTGTCATAATTCCGATTAACGTTGTGTCATAATTCGAAATCTAACACTACCTAAATAATTACGTAGTGTTGTAATTCGAATTATGACACGACGTAATTATTTAGGTAGTGTTGCAATTCAAATTACAACACTACATATATCCATGTTTTTGACGGGCTCATGCTTCCATAGAGAAGTACACGTACCATTTTGCGCGCAGATATGCATCGTTACATAACGGCTGTAATGAATCCAAAACAAACATTTATTGTTTCTCCCATTCACTCACTGATACGTGATGAGCCCATTAACGAGCGCATGCCTCCTGTACAGAGACTATTGTGAAGTCACCTGGAACTAATCAACTGAAATAAAAACTGGTTTGGGAGTGAAAGAAAGAGAGCAGTTGATGAGATGATGTTGGTTGATCTGTGACTGTGACAAAAACTCCATAATGAAATCATCAGGGATGCCAATTTTCATGCAAAATCCTGAAATCCTGCCCTGGCAATTAACTTTCAGGCCATAGATTTAGCATTTTGTGTGCAAACTAGAGAATTCTAGGTGATTTCCAAACTCTCTGATCAATTCCAAATGGCATCCCCAAATTACTATAAACTCATAGCTGATTCATTATATTAGGAGCAGTAATGACAATTTGTAATAGGTTGGTGTGGCTTTAACTGATGAAAGCAACCATTGTGTGAACTTATTAATGTAATAATGTTTTCATTGGTTCCTACTTGCAACTTATTTTTATCTACATGTATGAGCTTTTTTTGTAGTACTTGGATTGTCTCGCTTGCCTATTTTGCGAAAACTCAGTATAGTGCTGCGTTTGAAATAATACAAAATTGCTCTTTATTGCATGAATCTTGTAACACTTTGCTTCACTCGACCCGGGTGGAAATGGGTACCTGGTAGGAAGTGATTCCTTGGAGTGCTTGAACGCCTGAGTTCCTTGCCCGGTAGTTATAGCCAGGGTAATAATATGGCACCTGCAAGTAGTATCAAACACAATAGAACATATATGCATATGGTGATTGCACTATATAAATGGACCTTTTTTTCAAATTATTATTTTCGTACTTACGGAAATTTTACCCTCGCGACTTCTTATGCCCATTCTTTTACAGAAAAATATCGCATTTCATTATTGATTTTTCTTTTATTTACTTTTCACCATTTCTACAGATGGCAATAATGATATAAAATGCTTAGAATGTAGATTAATGGAAGGCATCAAGCATGATTTTCTCCTTTTTTTTGTTCCTATAGATGACTGAGCTGTGGACGACACTAGAAAGTGGAGATCTGCACATTGTACAGATGCTTGTCTGTTATAAGAAATCTCACGTGGTATGTATACAAGAACATGTTGTCATCATCCCTTACTGTACAAACAAATAAAATTGCACAATTCAGAAAATAGAGCATTGTTTTTGGACAGAAATTTGAATATACATTTTTTTACCAACGCAAGTGATAGGAATAATGTTTATGAAAAAAATGATGATTATGTGCGCTGAGAATTTTATTTTATAGTTAATAAATATGTCAATGCAAAGTGCTTAACAAATTGTTATCAAAATTGGAATGTATGACCAGAGAGTGTCAAAGAGATGGTGGAAGAAACATTTATACTACATTTTGCAGTAGAAACTCAGAATAACGTGGTGCTTGAGACTTGAGACTTGAGTGCTTGAGACTGCTTAATTTGTATAAATGTATTTGAGGCCAAAAATAATGATTTGCTCAATAGAAGTACCGTGAAACTTTTTATAACGAGGTCCTTGGGACCATGAAAATTACCTTGTTATATCAGGTTCCTCACTATATCAGGGTAAAAAAAAACAAAGACCTATAAAGAGGTGGGATCAATAAAATGTCCTTGTTATAACAGGTTTCTTGCTCTATCTGACCTCTTTATAGCGAGGTACCATTGTATAGTGACACAAAACCAACTCGCCTCAACATCACATCAAATTGATAAGATTCTTGACTTTTGAAATATTTAATTAAAAAGGTTGAATAATTATCACGATAAATGAAAGGTTACTAGCACGAAGACTAGCTTACTAGTTACATGTAAAAGTGACTGGGGGCATGCACACAAAGAATGTGCATGCATTAGGAAAGGAATACATTGGGTCTGACTCTGGGGTTAGGCTATGTGCATCAATCATGATCAAGACGTCTATTTGCTTCTAACTCGTCAACTAGTAATCCCTATCATGTAGAATAATCTTGTTTCTTTAAACAGAGGATGCTTGAGAAGAAGCTAGCATGGATCGGTCGCCAAGCAACCCAGGACCTGATGGATGCATTCCACTGTGACGTCAAACTTAGTCTCCATGTCAAGCTGCAGAAATAAAATGGATCAAACCATTTTGACAAACATCTTTGTCACAATATTTAAAATGCTCTAGAAAGTGAAATCCTATGATTGTTATATGATTTCAATAATATGTGGACTGATGGATTAATGAAAGGTTTATTTAGTTTCTTTCTTTTCTGATTAAAGTTGTGGTCTGTCCCAGAGAAGTCCTGCTTTGATTAAAAGCAGAAAAATCAGACGAACAGATTAAAAAAAGTTTTAAGTAAATCCCACAACAAATAAGAAAGCTATAAATATTTAATGCCCCGGTCACATAGGACCCCGGAAGCAACACGATTCACCCTGATTCTTTGTTAATTCACAGTTAACTGCCTCAGAACAACGAGTCGGGGTGAATCGTGTTGCTTCCGGGGTCCTGTGTGACCAGGGCTTCAATACGATTAAACAGCAACTTTTATTAATCACTGTACGCCATACATCTTAACACGCGACTTTTGGTTACATGTCATGACGTATGTCAGGCACTTCCTGTCAGTAGACTTGTTATAACTTTTAAGAATCCGTTTAATTCATGAATGCTCATGTATTGTAATCTCCAAAACATAGAATCAGTAAATGTATATGTACCCATGCATACATGTATATCGCTGAAAACAGCATTTTCTTTTCATTTTAAAACAATGTAGTTGATATTGAACCATGTGATCCTAATGCTTGAACGGTTTATTTATATACAAAAGTGCCAAATCAAGACCCTTTATATAGTGGGCTCATTTTTTATTATTTCTCATCATAAACATATTGAGGCTGCAATTGCAAAGAGAAGTCTAAAATCTCAACAAGTTTTGTTAAATCGAAAGTAACACAAATCCAGAGTCTGGGTGCTAAAAAAAATTAATATAAGAAAAGCTCAATATATCAGTGTTCTTTATGAGGTTGGACTGTATCACAAAACATGGTACCTCTTAACCCTATCTGGCAAAGAGGGGGGGGGGGGGGGAGGGTGTGCAACCCCATCAACTGAGGTTGATCCCTGCATCCCTGATAAACTTGGGGAATTACACCCAGACAATAATGCATTGTACAGTCAGTACAGTACAAGAAGAAAAATCAGATGAACTGAACAAACTGTGAACATTTGAGCAAAATCGGATAATCCGTTCAAAAGTTATAGATTTTTAAAGTTATCATTTCCACCTGTGCTGGGCATCTTTGAATTGGCAACGTATTGCCAATTAGCATAATCTGTGATGTCATACATGGAGAACTCCTCATTCACTTTGTATATAAATTCATTTAAAATGGATCAATATCATATTCCGACTCAGGAATCAACACCGTTTTTTTCTGGAATGCTTGCAGAATTGATGTGCCTAATGATGTATATGTAACCGAAAAAAAAAATTGTCTACTTTTCTGGGAAAAGAGGAAAATGTGAAATTTTGTGTACAAAGTGAATGGAGAGTTCTCCATGTTGGCAGCAATTTTGTGCCTGTACGTTTGCCAATTAAAACTTTGAAAATTCATAACTTTTGAATGGATTATCCGATTTTGCTCAAATTTTCACAGTTTGTTCATCTTATTTTTCTTCATTTAATGATGACAATTTAATGTGTGAGTGTAGTTCCCCTTGTTTGGGGCTTCATTTATCTATTTCTGGATTTTTTTTCTGTATATGACTGAACATACATGTATTATCCCTCCTTATGCATTTTCAAAATGGCCCAGGCCACATAGGGTTAATGCATTTAAATGATAGTGGATTAAAGTGAAATCATTGTTTTGTATAAATTTGTATAAAATCTCCAGAAAAAAAATTATGAAATAAACATTCAGACAGAAAACAATAAAAACAACAAACATTGTCATTTATTGCGTTGGTGCTCTTTATTGTTCAATTCGCTTGCACACTTCCCTGTGCACTAATACAGTAGAAACTCAGTATAGCGAGGTGCTCGGGCCCATCAAAAATACCTTGTTATAGTAGTAACCTCTTTATAACAGAGTTAAAAAAAAAAACAGCAAATTATAACAATTAAATGGTCTTTGTGTTGGGTAGATAAATAATTGAAATAATTCCATGTTGGGATAAGGTAAGAATTATTTTAACAAATTATAAAGAGATGGGCCTGATTTTGTACCCCTTGAGCAGATATTTATCTTTATCTTTATATTTATCTTTATCTTTATATATATCTTTATCTTTATACCGAGTTTCCACTGCACCGATACATGATTTGTTACAGAACATTTCAAATCTACTGAGCTTAATAATTGAGAGTTTAGAGGGCTGTTTCTCCCTTTACCATTCACACAAACAATATTGTGAGAAAATTAATATTCATGCGTGCCTTTTCTACACAAAGTGCATAGTACTGCTAACAATATTGAAATAGAGAGCTTGATAAAGGGCCTTCACATACCCAATGTCTGTTCCCGTACAATGAGTAAAATAGGACCTGCTTTTCATGTAACCATTATGTGAAGCTTCTCAGAAATCTAAATGAAACGATTATACAGTAACGTGTGTTTCAATAGAATTCCCACAAACTATGAGAATGTGTCGACTTCATGAATAGCAGCTCCATTTTTTAGTTTCCATGTGGGTCCCGGGATGAATATTTGATATGCGCAATGTGTGACTTCAAGTACGGTGTTGAACGCCGGTGTTGGTGTTGCAGCAAAACCAACACCAGCCTCAACACCAAACTTGAAGTCTGTCGGTGTTTGGGGTAGACCTCGCAAGATTCTGACGTATTTCCGGTCGTTTCAGTATCACTTCTGTAAACTGACCAACGGTGTTTGAGCTCGGTTTACGAAAATTTTTCCTCTCTCAACACCAACACCAACACCGAACACTGTACTTGAAGTCACACATTATGGTGACTATCAAATGGGAGGAAAGTAAGGCCTTAGGGTGCCTAAGTTGAATCTCTTGGTGCCTCAAGAATCGATTTGAATTGTATACAGGTGTTGAATTATGCAGGCTTATGTAGTAAGTTTAAACCACATTGACTCGGGCAATTAATCAACTTAAAAAGTTCAACTTCGTCAGAGATGACTGTGACTTGCTTGAAGGTATGGTTGGTCATGCCTCAGAAAGTTTAGTTGAAAGAGAGTTGCCATCAATTCATAAGAAACATGCATTAAAGGGGAATTACACCCATACAATAATGTATGGTCAGTAAATGAAGAAAAATCAGATGAACAAACTGTGAAAATTTGAGCAAAATTGGATAATCCATTCAAAAGTTATGAATTTTCAAAGTTATCATTTCCACCTGTGCTGGGCATCCTTGAATTGGCAACGTATAGCCAATTAGCATAATCTNTGTTTCAATAGGATTCCAACAAACTACAGCCAAACCTGTCTACAGTGGCCACTTAACTTGACTCCCTTCAGGTGGAAATGCATGTTATAGAACATATCTATAAAGGCCACCGGTCTACAGTGGCCACTTTCTGTCTCCCTTGGGGTGGCCTCTATAGACAGGTTTGACTGTATGAGAATGTGTCGACTTCATGAATAGCAGCTCCAATTTTCAGTTTCCACGTGGGTCCCAGGATGAATATTTGATATGCGCATTATGGTGACTATCAAATGGGAGGAAAGTAAGGCCTTAGTGTGCCTAAGTTGAATCTCTTGATGCCTCAAGAATCGATTTGAATTTTATACAGGTGTTGAATTATGCAGGCCTATGTAGTAAGTTTAAACCGCATTGACTCAAGTTTAGTTGAAAGAGAGATGCAATCAAGTAATAATCAATTGCAATTAGAAACATGCATTCAGATCGGGCATATGCAATGGTCATTTTGATCAGCAACTACAAGTCAAAGATATGAGGAGTTGACTTACATTTTGCGATCTACAGCAGTGAATTAATTCTGGGTGCTGATTTAATCTGTATTCCAAAATAACATAATATGTGCAATGCTACATGATCATTCTGAAATGAATAAATCTTCAGTGCCTAGTGAAAATTTGGATTCAACGCAAGAAGGTCAAAGGTCACTTCACATCATGTTCCAACCTTGGTGGTGTTTCACCAAGATATACAAAAAGACTTGAAGAACAACTGGTATCAGCTCTGTTCTTTCTTATCTTGGTGAAACAACCATAAGGTGGTGTTTCATAAAGCTGTTTGTGGAGGTACGTGAGACTCTACCTATAACTGGTGACCCTTTCTCGGATGCGATTCAGAAACGGGAGTTCTAATTGAGTGCAGGAAAGAGTCACCAGTCATGCATAGAGTCATTTGTAAAATAGAGCTTCATGAAACACAACCCAGATTAATGAACTACAGTTGAAACTCGGTATAATGAGGTGCCTGGGACCATCAAAAATACCTTGTTATAGCAGTAATCTCTTTATAGCAGAGTTCAAGAACAATAAGTTAGTAAGAGCTGGGACCAGATTTTTTACCTCCTTATATCAGGGCGGTGTTTCATCAAGATTTGTCGCAGAGACAATTAGTCACCGCTGACAAATTCCTTGATCGTGATTGGCTAAAAAGCAATATCGCTGACAGTTGCTATGGGAACTGTCGGAAAATTACTCCTTGTCGCTGCGACAAATCTTGATAAAACACCTCCCCCCCTCCCCCCATATCTCTTTATACTGAGTTTCCACTGTAGTCACATATTGACAGAGTATATAGTCACTGCAAATAGCCATCCCTCCATGAAATATCTTGCATTGACACATGTATGAAAGAAATCACAAAGAAGAGTACCCTGACTGAAGCAGTAAAAATGACTCTACAACTCTACAATTAATAGGGAATTTCTGAGATCTAAGGTTCAGCAACCTCCCCGTATCAGACTTCATATCACTGGATTTCAACTGTGGAATAGTAGAAGGCAAGTCAAATTCACATTAAACACATTGTGTAACGTTGCCATCATACAGTTTAAAGAAATTCTCAAACCAGGCTATGTGGCCTATCTAATATGAAATATCAACACATACAGTATGTACTGTAAGGTGCAAAAATAAAGAGAGTTAGTTACACATGCACTATCAAGATACATTGTCTTTGGAAATTTAATCCTGACTGAAGCAGTAGAAATGACTCTAACAATCACCTTGAAATTGCCTTCCACTAAAACATAAACTTGCATAATTTATAACTCAAATGTTTTAGCAATCATCGTATTTGTTGATTTCTATTATTCCAAATTTCCAATAATACATACTTAATGTTTTACCAGAATTAATTGCCTTCTATTATATTTAATTTTATCTTTCTCCCCAGCTTAGTTTTGATTAATGATTGCGATTCCATCAACACATTGTGCAAAGGATACCGCAATCCTCAAAGGTATGAGTTTCCCCTATAACAATATATGTATGAAGTATGCAGTAACCAATTACTCATTATTTTCTTTAACAATCAAAAAATAAAAATTAATAATCAAATAAGCTTCAAAATACATTCCAGGCAAGTACGGTACATCAAACAAATAGTGTATACCATCTCTTGTGTAGGCAAGAAAATACAGCTAATAAAGTGAAATGTTTTTTTGATCAAATGTTGGCATGTGCATCAGATAAATAAGTTCTTGTTCCATGAGTGCATTTTGAGTTGGACGCACATTTACAAGCAACAATAAATTTAATTGGCTGTTCAAATGCAATTTTTAGTAACATCCCCAAGACCTATTGAAATTAAAAAAAAAAAAAATTAGTCTCTATTAGGTATGGGCAGACATCAAATTCTAAGAGCAACGAGTTTAGTGAAAGAATTGTGTGAGGACATAACTGCATTGCACTGACCAAAAATTACATGCAGAACAAGTTCATAAGGACTATATTGTACCATTATTGAGCTTGAATATTCTGCATTCAAGTCAGAGTTGGACTTGGGATGCGATTCAAAGTTTCTTCAAGTTTCAAATCTATTCACGCTAAATCAACTTAAAACATAATAGGGATAGATATACATGTAGGGATAGATATCATGTCAGTACACAAACTTGTAATATTTTACATGAATCTGTCCCCCACCCCTACCCCATCTTCTTAAAAAAAAGGAATTTACACAATCCCAACATTCCTGGAGTATGATCGAGTGGCTATACAAAAATTTCTACAGTGTACAGTTTGAGAAATATCAAATTTTCATAAAACGCAACCTGTTAAACTATGATGATTCACTCTACTGTCCCTCATATATTCCTGTGATCTCAATATTACAGATTAATTGCAACAAAATACTGAAGTGAATAATTAATGAACATGATTTCACATTGTTTAAACCAGTAATTCTAGAATTGCACCATACTATTTTTTCATAGTAATACCGATAAATATTTTTCCCGTATTCGAAGTATTGCTTTTGTCCAGAAAATTACTCCAGACAAAAAGAAGAATGAAGGGAGACACAGTATCATATTCCCTTAATCTCTGTAGATATTTAAAAAAATTTTATCATGTTCTGAACATTTGTTCTAAAACTGAACGTGAAACATAGTTAAATCAACTACACTCTATGTAAATATTCCTCAAGCTCTCAAACATTTAAAAATATGCATTGAAGTGCGCTTTGAACTACAGCAAGTTTGAGAGATATTAAAAACATGTACAGTCTAACCTCGTTATAACGAGGTCGTTTGGACAAGAGAAATAACCTCTTTATATTGAAACCTTGTTAAATCAGGGTAAAAATACAATAGAACACAAAGAGACGGGACAAGGAAAACTATCTTGTTATAACCAGAGCTCATTATAGCGAGGTTTGACTGTACATACATTGCTGATATATGTTAATACTCCCTCCATACACCACTCCATGAAAAAAAAAATATGTTATACATATATCATTCGAGTCCTATAGTACAATCATTAGTGTGTGATAGTAGACTACCTCACCAAGGCACAAGGTGCATTATTAAATCATCTCAATATGATGCCATGAAAGCATTATTCAGACAGTAAAAAATCAGTATGCGCTTCTCCGTACATTCAGACAGTAAAAAATGAGTATGAGGTTCTTCATACATTCAGACAGTCGAAAATCAGAATGATGTCCTTCGTATAATCACAGAGACATGGTTATAGCAAGGAATCTTGTAGATGTGTCACATTCAAAAGCAAGATAGCATTTGAATTTAGTGGCATGACAAGTACTTGCTATCAAATTATTCCTTTTCATACTTTGAAAATTCTTTAGAAAATATAACGCTGTAATAGGGAATTTCTGAGATCTAAGGTTCAGTAATCTCCCAGTGTCAGACCTCATTTCACTGGGTTTCATTCAGATTAAACATATTGTGTAACGTTGTCATTGTATAGTTAAAAAAAATTCTGAAACCAGGCTATGTGGCCTATCTAATATTATGAAATAGATGAAAAACCAACACACACATATATATATATGTACTGTAAGGTGCAAAAATGAAAAAAGTTAGACATGCACCATTTATGGAAATTAAATTAATGACTGGCTCTGCCCTAGAAAAAAATCACTTTGATTAAAAACATTTTTTTTAAATTAAATCCAACAAGAAAAACATAAAGAAAGTTATCAATAAGAGATAATGATTGAATGGTGGTTTTAATAAATTACTGCACGTCATTCATGCACTTCCTATCAATAAACCTATTTTAACTTATTGTTTCATTTAATCCATGAATTTATGTTTTTTCTTTAAATCTTCATAGGGTTGAATCATTAAATAAACCTGTACCAATATATCAATTTAAAAAATTTCTTTTTGCGTTAAACACTGATAAAGGGATGTTTTAAAAACAACTACCTGCAGAAAAGTACCTGAAAGACATTATATCACATGACCCATCGCTTCAAATTGGCATGACAATCAACTTGAGTTATATCGTTGAAATATTCATACCTTTCTTAATTATTTTACAATTTGCTTCAAACTTTTCTATGATCTCTTCGTCTAATTTTTCTGCTCTTAATCAAAACAAGATTTTTCTTGGGCATGCCCATTCTTTAAGCACCATACATGACACAAAAATCTAGTACATGCGCCTATGGAGGCAACATTTTACATTTTCCCATGATTGGAAAATTGAATCACTGAACGTTGATTTTGATGCCAGTAAAATTATCCCCGCTCAGTTCATATACACAATCAATTATTCAGATAGACCTGTAAAATCTAGGATCTGACATCCGAGAATGTTTTTAAATTAAATCAATGTTATCATGCCTATTAATTTCACAAGCTTGTTTGCAGCCTCATTGTGCTGCACGTCACCTAAGATCCACACTATGCTTGTAGCAACACACTACTGCAAAAAACAATAACAATCTATACGACTGATCCATGATGGACGATTGATTAATAACCTCTACAAGTGAGACCATGCACGTACAAATGTACAAGAAAAAGGTACCATCTACCTGTTTTCGTGGAGTATTTCTATGGGAAAACAGGTGAACGATAACTTCCCCTTGCGGGCTTAATAGACATCAAATTCATACACTCTGTTTTCCAGCAACTTAAGTGAGAGAAGTTGTGATGTCATACAGGCTTGTAAACATAATCTACCCAAAAATATCGCATGCAGACAATCATTAAATGCTCAAAATGCCAAACCTGATCATAAGCTCAAACTAAATCAAGATCAATCAGACAGCAATTTAAATAAGCAAAGATTAGATAAGCGCTCATATATAAGCATTAGACATACCCTTCACATTGAGAAACCCTATGCACCAACCACGACAACTTAGAATCTTAAAATATAAACTACATTATTTGCTCATCGTCCTGACAAGTGAGTAAAGAAGAAATAATAATTTCAGGGAATAATCTTACTTTTCACATTTGATTAGCAAGTTTAGAGATATATAAAGGAAAATTTTCCAATTCAGTTCTATGTGAAAAAGTTGCTACACAAAATATATTTTGTATCGCAATCTGCTAAAATGCATAGCAAATTGCAATGCAATATGATTACCAGGAAAATTATTCCCTGAATGTAATCAAAACCTGTCTTTCATTGCTATGATCCAAGCATCAGGTTATGTTTAGACATCAAATACATCAGTATGTATTCCATATAAGTACAAAACTTTCCACTTTTTTACAATGAAATATATAAAAAGTAAATACCAAGAAATTGTGGAAACAATTACAATCGTAAGTTGTTGAGAAGGCAAGGACGTGAATTGGATAATTCAAACCACCAGGCCATCTTAAAGAAGGGATCTTACGTAATAAACCAGGGTGCTACAAACCCACTTGCCCGAATGCCCGGGGCAAACAAAATTGAGTTATCAGGCGGTTAATAAAAATGTCACTTGCCCGAATGGGAATGTAACGGTTTCGAATAAAATATAATATATAAATTTTTGACTGTCAGTCAATTTGTGAGAATCTACATGTAGTTGCAAGATCTATCATTTGACCAACTTCACTATTAAATGTTCAGCGAAGCCTAATCTAATGCTATACATACTTGTGTTGCTGCTTTTGTTCGCTTTTATACTTTGGGCAAGAGAAATTTATGTTCGAGCATGTGCTTTGAACAGTGCTTGATCTGGCATGTAGTGCAAATAATTCTTGTAGCACCCTGGTAACAATTTTGAACAAGTCCCATTCTCATCTTCAAACAAATGCACCTTCTCAGAGCATCGTTAAACTTCTGCATCACAGTCTACATTTCGGTGCATCACTAAGATAGAATTGGGTTTGGTGAAATGTAGGCATAATACATGAAGCTCCCAATATTTGTTTGTACAATTATTACTAATAATTTCAATTTCATTAAAACAGTACCCTGATAAAGATCAGCAAAATATCATTGTAGCTGTTTGACCAAAAGAACATGAACATGTGATAATGCAATGCACTTTTTAAAGTTATTTCCATAACATATTTTTACTTCATTCAAATATGGATGAAACCAAATTTGATAGAATTCATAAACCAACCTACTGGTGCACTCATGAGTAATTTTGGATCCTACACAAAATGTCTAGATCTACCAAGGCATTACTATGTGAAGAATATGATTTTTGTCCCATGTGTCATCATAGCAAACTCTAAATTTTCTACTGATACTTGAATGGAGTGCAGTTCATCTCTTTGCATTGATATTCTTTCCTTACATCTTCTTCACTGATCTTAATATCAATGGAGGATTAAAAATGTGAGGGATCGCATTCAACGATAATCCTGTCACATTTTTAACAGTCCAGGGGCCTGAAACATATATAAAAGATGTAATCAAACTTATGATAAATATTAATCGTAAGTCTATGCCAAAACATCTATCATAAAAATATGATTAATTTTCTATTAATTGAATCTCTTTTATGTTATACAGGCCCCCATACTGCTTGTATTAATCAGTAATACCCGCACAAGATAAAGGCCTTAAAAAAAGTGAGACCCTGTCTACATATATGTATTTTTTCATGGTCTATAACAAAAAAAAATCTTAGTATTTTCCATGTGCAATACTTAAAATAAGAAAATTTGATCAATCAAAGTAATTTGCAATATACTCTGAAAAAAATTACTTTTATGCATTGAATGACATCATTAGTCACCTTTGAGCCAGATGCCAGGTAAGAAGAAAGAAAACACATGATTAGAAGCTGAAGTGAACAATTTTCAAGGAAACATGTAAGATTATTATGAAAACTAAATTAACAAGGTAGATTAAATTTAAGTAAAACTGAATATCTTTGGTAGGCTAATAGCACACCTTGAAAATGCATACCAGTGCATATATCGACTTATCAAATGCTAAACAATAGAGCATTGGTCTATCTACCAACACAGTGCTAATGAGATCATTTTGATCTGTCAGTGTCAGAATCATTGCTCAGACCATAACCCCTATATAGATTAATCTTGACTGCACCAAATCACATTCTGGAAACCTGCATGCAGATTTAATCCATTTCTAGATTTCTGCAACCTTCATTCTTGACAGACACTAACTGCTTGTCTCCCGTTAGAAAGACCCCTGTGAGGGATCCATGGTACACGCACCCAGTGTCTAGACCCGTTGCATAGGGATACCTCTGCAGTCCTTCAAGCGCATGGTGACCAAAGTAGATGTGCTGAGGACCTTTCCAAAGCTCTCCCCAGAGCTGTCCCTGGCTGATGTGTTTAGTAGCCTTCAGCTGATCACCATCCACGATGATGTTCCTCATGAGTAGCATCTCATCTTGAGTGTGATCATCAAGTGGCTTCCCAGGAATCAGTCCTCCATGGACGATGATAGCATTCAGGCTTGGGATACTGATGGTGTAAGGCAGTTCCTTCAGGTACTCGTAATCACTATCATCTAAATCATGCAGCCACTGCTTGGATGCCTTTGGCTCGTACCCCACACCCATCTTCATGAGGCGCAGCTTACGAACCGCCGATCGTTCATGGTTTCCCATAACACAGTGAAAGTTTGACGAGCGGACAAAGTTGAGAACCTCGCAGCTCTTGGGACCTTTGTTGATTATATCCCCAACGAAGATCACAACCGCATTGTCTTCCTTGTCAAGGTCAGCTATATGGAGGAGAGAGAGTAGGTTGTCATAGCAACCATGTACATCACCAATCACAAAGACTCTCTTGCCAGCAATATCATCTTTGTTCAAGGTAACATGGCGTTTAGATGGGATAGGGAAAGTCAATTCTTTGAGGAAAAGCTCAGACTCCTCTTCCGATATAGGGTTATCTGAAGAATATTTCCTGCAAATTTCCTCAATATAGTCTTGCTCGTTCATATCTTTGTACCAAAGTAGCTTGTCATCTTGTGCTTTTTCATTATCTTTAACTACTATTTCATCCACTTTTGCATCACCTCCATTGTTGTCCTCTGCAGATATATGTACATCATCCTCCTTCACTACCTTGACGTCCACAGTCACCTGATTATTCAATGTTGTTTGCTCCTCTGTGGGTGATTGCACATCTTTCACCACATTGCTTTCTCCCTGTTCATCTTTAGACGTCTTCACTTCTCCAACCACCTCATCACCTTTATCAGTCCTGTGATCTCTTGCCGTCTGGTCCTCTTTCGTAATTTTGTCACTTGCGGATTCATCATCTGTCAACAAAAAATAGGACACACGAACCCATTACCTTCAATCCTAATGAAATCCCTATTTCTACATGTGGTTTACTACAGAAGGACAAGGTGACATTCAGATTACAAAATAGGCAGCATGTTACTCAGATAGAGGCACTTCTCAAAGTAAATGGTATTGACCTCTAACTTTGCTTACATTACAGTAATGATATTGTGTGACAACTTCAAACTTATCTTACAAATGGGTATCCATGTTTTGGGAAATGCATTCCAACAAATGAGAGTGGATGAGAGATACCCTGTCTGACTAAATCATATTTATCTCTGCTGAGCAGTTTTTACATCGATCTGAATATTTATTTCTCATGAGATATAGCACGTGATTATGGCTTCCATTAAATGGCTTCTAACATCGCATGCTATATCAGGAGAAATATATTTCTTGCCTTAGCCTGTGATCTCAACAGGCTTGCAGAACTTTGCAAAAAAAAATATCATTTTCCGACTGATAATGTAAAAAAGGGATGAAGCTGTTCAATAATTGAAATTAAAAAAAAAACAGATCATTTCCAATTTCCGATTGTTGGGTATCTGATAGAACTCAGTAAAGGATTCAGACTCTCACACTGTGGATGTTTTACTTACTTACTTACTCGGTATAGGCTACTTGGTAGATTAGCCCTTTATTCCTTAGGGAAGGGCTCTCAGGTAATTCTTTTCATTCTAAATAGATGATGTTGAGAGTAACCTTATGAATTTTCTAATGTTACTACTTTTTTCGTGCAGTAGAGGTAGAAAGTATATAAAGAGTACAACTCACCATCTTTACTTGAGACACACAAACCCATCTTCGTTTGAATGAACGTCTACCACGGAGTATTACACATGGGCAGACCATACACTTCAGCAAGAAAATTCACTGCACATCTCCTTCACCAATTTGCACTCAGACTGAGGCCTCTGTGAAAAGAAAGTTGAGAAATAAAACAATTTTTTATTTCAGCAGAGACTGAGAGGCTCTTTGTGACTCACTCTAGCAAACCAAGGCACATCTCAGAGTATAGTCTTTCCTAAAATCAGGTCAAATGTGTTGAAATTGACCTCATCATGGTCAAACTCACGAGTCAAAGACAAAATTGAAATTTGTTCTTGGGAATCTTATAAAACAAAATTTGTTCAATGTTCTAGTGAAAAAAAGTGGTTAAAAATTGAATCAAATAGACAAATTCATTGTCATTTTTTTACCTCATTGTTATTTGTTAATCTCGATCATTTTGTAAAATCTTTTGAAAATTGCAGCACAATCTCTGATTCCCTCATTTTTTGTTTTATATTTCACAGTTTAATTAAGATCTAGCCTATGTTTTTTATGTGTGCAAAGAACTGGCCTCGCTGATTCAAAATGCAAAGAGAATTGCATAAGCCAAGGCATAAGTGATATATTCCCCACAGAACTACTTGATATAGAGAGCTCAGTTCTCTCACACAGAGCAGTTTAATGACATTTAGTCATTACACAGTCTAGATCCTTCTTATTTAACATTTACATTCCGGCGTTTTCAACACGTGGGACTGAGCTACAATTTTATATTTTTTTGCAATGAATTGAGGTCGCACCTATTGTCCACGTAATAAAACCCCATTCTGGATTACAGGGTACAAACAATAGCATAACAAAACTATACCCTCAAAATTTAGGCATACTTATCCGGTTATACTCTCAAATTAGTCGAAAAGTGATAGAATTCGGGAATACCTTTTGACGCTCCGCTGGCTCTAACTCGCTGAATCTGGCGACCGATAAACCAGCGACCATGCAAGCTCTAGCAGGATGAAAATAGTGTCGTCAAATTGTCCGAAGGAAAAGGGAAATATTTTCAGAAGGTGTTACCTGAATTTGAATTGATATTTTACGTGTCAAAGAACAAGTTAGCAAGATAACAACCTATATGAGCTTAAAGACAAGAAATTCATCTGTAATATTGTCTAAATTACATGCACGACTTTTTTTCTTTTTTTTTTTGTCCGGGCCTTATTGGTACAATAAATGAGTTGCATCTCACACCATGCGCGCACCCAGAATTTTTATACCCGGGATGCTGAGCAGAAATTTGGCGCCCCCGAGAAGATTTTGAAAAAATGCCGCGCCCTCCCAATCGGACGCATAAGATGTGACAGTGTTATATCAACCATAGCTCCCAAAACATTTTGTTTTCATATTCTCCTAAAATGCTTTACTAATATGGGTGAAATTTGCGAAATATTGCGTTTTTTTTTTTTTTTTTTTTTTTTTTTTTTTTTTTAGGAAGAACGAACAGATTCATATTTATAGGTCTCCAAAAATGTATTTATACACATACATTTGAGGGCTATTTTATTAATAACTACATAATGGCAGTGCGCAGGGGCGGATCAAGGATTTTATTAAAGGGAGTATACCTTTGAGGGCGAAGCCCCAAATTGGGTTCGGGAACATGTCATGCCTGGGAAAAGTGAAATCTATGGCTTTAAAACTAGAAGAACTCGAACATGAGCTGACCAGGTACAACTGGAACGTTCTTGGACTGTGTGAAGCACGATTGTTGAAGGCTGGAGAAAAAAGCACACATGAAGGTCACAAACTATTCTGGAGTGGCCCAAAGGACAATCATGAGCAAGGCGTCGGGTTCATCGTGCACAAGGACAGTGTAAACTGTGTCATAACAAAGACCATATAACCAATGAAGAGGTGAGAAAAAGGATTCAGAAAGCCATTGGACCCTACGAAGAACTCTTGACCACTGTAAAAAGACGCAAACTGAAGTGGTATGGGCATGTCACAAGATCTTCAGGACTTGCCAAAACAGTCCTCCAGGGCACTGTTCAGGGTGGGAGAAAAAGAGGCAGACAGAAAAAACGTTGGGAGGATAATATCCGGGAATGGACAGGTCTAAAAGCAATCGACACCATAAGGAGAGCAGAGGACCGAGAAGAGTGGCGAGCTTTGGTTGTCAGATCTTGTGGTGCCTCAACGGTCCCTAGGACTACGGGATAAATGATGATGATGGCATTAATGCGATTTCAAGCAGCTGGTATGCGTGCTCCAGAGCTGTTTTCTGTAAGAGGTGGGGGTGGTGCGAGCTAGAACCTTAGGGCGAAGCCAAAACATGCGAGAACTGAAGATATGAAGCCTCGAAATCTTCCGGGGTGTCACCACAGGACAATCTTTTAAATATAGATATTTGTTATTTTTCGGAAAATGAACTTGACGTTTAATTTATTGCAAGATCCACTGTATAGCATTGACAGATTCGGCATAATATGTGATGTTAATACGTGATGAACTTCTCATCAACTTTGTACATGCATTTATTTAAAAAATTCACCACTGTCTCAGTCGAGGAATTGCTCTTTCAGGAAAGTTGACAAAATAATAATGTACATAATATGATAGCAAAAAAAGGTAAAATTGTATCCACTATTCTACAAAAAGAAGAAATTGAAAAATCCCCAAGGAATAAAGAATGAAAACATTAGACACGTTGCACTAATACACGTTATCTAATGAATGAAGGAAAATTAGTTCCAGACATTAAAATGTACTATCAGTTGATGGAAAATACAATAATCTTGAGCACAGTCGGAAGATTCATTTGGAAGTTATGGATTTTCAAAGTTTTCATTTCATAACCATGCGCGCACCCAGGATTTTCATACCCGGGGGGCTCAGCACAAATTTGGCGCCCCTGAGAAGATTTTGAAAAATGCCGCCCCTCCCAATCGTAAGAGGTGGGGGTGGGGCGTGGACTTTGAGGATGAAGCCAAAAAAGGCGAGAATTGAAGATGTGAAGCCTCGAGGTGGTCCGGGGA
>BQKZ01004745.1:14459-38283 GCA_036244855.1 Temnopleurus reevesii | reverse complement strand
GGGGGGGGGGCCTTTGCACACAGAAATTCACCCGCTTGGCTAGGATAGTGCTTGAATGGGGCTCCCCTTCAATTTCACCATTTTCGTCTGTCATCGTTTTATTTTTAATGTCACGTCCTTTTATCAAA
Organism: Temnopleurus reevesii; assembly: GCA_036244855.1. Lineage (NCBI taxonomy): Eukaryota > Metazoa > Echinodermata > Echinoidea > Temnopleuroida > Temnopleuridae > Temnopleurus > Temnopleurus reevesii. The sequence goes on along the minus strand of BQKZ01004745.1, from coordinate 38,155 downwards.
TTTTGCGGGGACGCCCGGCCCTTCTCCATTCCCTCAATTTGCGCCTAAAAATGTAGGGGCCTACTAACACAAATCCCAAATTCTTGATATCATCGAGCGGAGGGGCATTAAAGAAAATGTATGATTTTGCAATACTTTAATGTAAGCTATACTGTTGTAACATTATGATATATATACAGCGCTTTATCATGACCACGATTAAATATCGAATCGCTTTCGATATATATCCATATGCAGTTGCTGGAAGAAAATTGAAGACTGTCACCAGTCTTCAAATTGGCAACGTACATGTACAAAATGGCTGCCAACATGGAGAACTCTCCATTCACTTTGGACACGGAATTTCACATTTTCTTCTTTTTCTAGAAAAGTAGAGAAATTTGTACTTTTCTCTTCAAGTATGATATGGACATTTTGATTCTGCATGCATTTCGGAATGAATTGTCTACTTCTCTAGAAAAAGAAGAACATTTTAAATTCTTTGTACAAAGTGAATGGAGAGCTCTCCATGTTGGCAGCCATTTTTTGACTCTACATTGCCAATTTGAGGAGCCAATGGAAAAGGGGGGGGGGGTTAAATAGAAACTTTGAAAATTCATAACTTTTGAATGGATTGTTGGATTTAGTTGCTCATATTTTCAGTTTGATCATGGTAATTTTCTTCATCCGCTGAGAGTGCATCAATGTATGGTCTGAGTTCTCCTCTAATTGGCTCCTGTATACGTCTCCCCAGTTGATTGTTAATAGTCGTGCGATAATTAGTTTTTACCACCAGTTTTTATTCGCCCATTCCCTAGTTCTAGCATCAAAAGAAAAAGGGCGCCATATCAATTTTTTTTATATATACGGTCATGGCAACATGCATTCCGATCTTCCATTGCAATGACCTCTGTAGCACGTAGCTATAGAAGGGGGGGGGGGGGTGGTATTGTCTGGCACTTCTTGCTATTAAATACGTCTATAGCTTCGCGATTCTTGTGTCACATCTTCGATGTGTAAATGTCCACGTTAGGGGGATAGCCAATACATAAACAAATACAGTGCAGAAAACAGATAAATCGCTCGCAATAGGCACAAAGAACCTTAGACATTTCAATTTCACGCGCAAACTGTGGTGGTGGGGGGGGGGGGGAGCTATGGGGGCTAAACCCCTTCCCCCTCCCCGGATCAGAGCTTGTCAGCGCAGCTCAGCACCTTGGGGCGCAAAATTTCATCTCAGCTCCATCTCCCTGCTCAGCTCCGCGGGGGAAGCGAAATTTGAGCTCAGGTCCGTGCATGAATTTTGTTATTAAATAAAAAACCCGCAGCCTGTTCTGTAGGGTTTAATTTTCACCATCTGCAATCAACTAGTTGGATGTGTATAAAACACTCGAATACGGTATAGCATGGAGACCCAGACCCATAAGATTACAATTCGCTTTGAAGACCATTCTTCACTTGTTGCTCGTTATAAATGATCGAACTTCATGATGTCAAAGAAGGACAGTCATAAGTGAAAGTGTGATATCTGTGTTTTTGGCAGACGGGTGAGTTTTGGAATAGTAAATTTACCGGAATAGTCATCATTTTGGTGTACCTTTATTCCCACAAGTTTGTTTAGCGTTATTATTTATCGTTATCTAATTTTATATTCCCCCTAACTATAATGATGATAATTACATGTACCTAATAATAATTATAACTACAACTTACAAGTCTCATTTATTGTTCTTTTTTTCATCAATGTCATTAAAAATATATACTAATTAAAATTGTCTCAGATATGAATTTCATCACCCAACAAACATGACAAAGGCAATATTACCCATCTGACTACATCATGTTGCTATCTGATATGAACCCGTCATTGTATTCAATAGAAAAGGTGGATTTTGTATTTGGACACAATGAAGTCTTATTGTTTGTATGAAATGAAAACTTATGTTGTTGCTCATGCCCAACATATAATGACTTGTTTAATTTGCCTGAATTATGCGTATACAGAAAAGAAGACGGAAAAAATGAGAAAATGTTAATCACATTCAGGACTGTTTTAATCATTGCCTTGCGAATTTGATTTCTTATAATTTTTGTACAATTATTTACACACAATGTTGCTCTCCCATTGTTCTTGCATGCCAAAACTATTTCAGGAACATTGTTATCGTGGAGATGAGTCTGAAATAAAGTCTTCAATTGAATAAGATTGAATGCAAAACGATATAATAAAGTGACGATTGCCATGGAATAAAGAGTTTAGCCGTTCTTATTCCTTCGAAAAATATACATTTTCAGTCAGTATGGAAACGTCTGTGTTCATGTTTATCACAGCATATCACGATTTAGTATTCTAAGTTTAAGGTTCATGAAATATTACCCACGCGCAAAATGAAAACATTCATCTCCCAGACTATGGACCTAGGCGATTTTGCCTAGACAAAGATACCAACACTTCTCCCTGGGAGACCGAAGATCAAAAAGGTTATATCTCAGATTTCAGGATATGCAGGAGATATCCACGGGGAGGGCTCTAGCCTCCGGGTCAGAGCTATATAAGGGCATCAAACTTGAGGTAAAAAGGGCTCCATTGTTTGCTACTCTGCCCAGCTCAGCCCCCGGGGCGTGCGCGGGGCTCCAAATTAATTTACTGAGAGGGGCGGCAATAGTTTGAACCAGAGAGTATTAACATGTTAATACTCTCTGGTTTGAACCCCCGGTCTCAAAATCCTTGGTACGCGTATGGGTAGATCATCATCACATTTTGTCAAGGGAGTGGGTAATTACCCCCTTCCAACGAACTAACAAGCCAATAGATTATGGGGGGGGGGGGGGGGGGGTTCTACCTACGGGAGGTCGAGTTCCCCAATAGCAGGAACGTGCATCTATAGTACAGACACGGAACTTTAAATCATGAATGTGCTCAGTATGTTCATTGTATGGGAGCATGAGTTGCCATGGAAACCACTGACAACGTAGCTGCCAGAGGTCTTGGTTCCGTTTTTTCATGCCTGCCGTTACAAGAAACAGCGTCGTCTTTCCAAAAAGCAAACATTGTATATATTCCTAGACAAAAATGCTTTTCTAAGAGTAGGGTAAGTTGAATATACGGTTTATTATTCATACGCCCATTGTTCATTGAATGTTGCATATAAGCTTCGATTGTATATACATGTGTGCATCGTTTTATTTTTCAGATATTTATGTTTTATTTACATGGCCTTTGATGGTTACAGTTCGTTATTAAAAAAAATGTATTATTATGAAGGTCCCGTACAGTATTATGTTCATGAAGTTTCGTATGCCGTATCTTACATCGTGTAGATTCTCGAAATCATTACATTCTTAGTAAGGTGCCAGTAAATGGATTAAGATGTTTAATTATTCTGAATTTGTGCAACAATCTTCTTTTGATTTTTTTCTTGCCAAAGTGTATGATGCCTTTCAATCAGAGATACTTGATATGCTTCATTTTGGATTGAGTAGTATTCTGCGTAAAATTGCCTCGAACAAGAGATGTTCATGTGTAAAAATGATAATTTCATCTCTTAAAATTATTTTCGATTTTCATTGCATTTCTTGGATTGTTATTAGATACAATGGGATGCTGTGGAGGAGGGAACCGCGTACGGCCATTCAATGTAAGTTTCCTTGAAAAATACATTTTTAATGATACGTATAATCATCGTTGACCATGCCTTCACTTAGAGCCGAAACTACTTAGAGTCTCAAACTACAACAAAAAGACGAAAGGAAGCTTATACGTTCAGCGCAAAGGCGAGATATTCAACTCGCCAGGGCATATTTCTTTGGTGGGAAAAGGCGAGGAGGCGACTTGTACAAACGTAACAAGGTGACCTATGTCTCGCCTTCGCGTTGCCGCGTATTAGTTCAGATTCTAAACTATTTTTTGAAAGCGCGAGATCCTCCCGATCGATCTCTTTTCTTTCCATTGCTGCCAGTCCGAAAGAGGGCGCGACCCCGAGAATTCACGGGCGACGAAAATTTCTCGGACCCAACATTCTGGCGTTCTGTACGAAGATATGATCCCGCCATCTACCGGTCGTACTCGTATACCACTGGGGCAGAGCAAATATGAAACCGTTCAGAATCTGAACTATGCACGTATAAGCTTCCGTACTTATGCATAATAGTTTAAAAAAGCTTGAGATTTCGGCTCTCAATGTGAACCTAAATAATATTGAACTTATGAATAACCGATGCCATTATTAAAAAAAACCAGCTCCAACCTGATCATTGTACAGCTAGTAAAGAAAGAAGTGTCAGATTCTTCTTCTCTGACGCATAATGCTGCACTGTGATCAAGCCAAGAAGGGACAGAGATTTCAACTTTCTTTTCTTTGGTCATGTTGGTGAAGAAATTCGCTAAACAGGTGCGTCACCTGTTTAGTGAAGAATAAACGACGGAGTTATTTTCTTTTGTGATCATGACGCTATTATGAAAGTTTTAAGGAAGTTGTTTACTTTGTACAATTCTTTCGTCAAGTCTGTTCACAGTGCCTGTTGTATACAGGGACAGCGGAACTTCTTTGGGGAAAACGAAGGGGGCTGTGTTTTATTGTTTTACACACCACATTTTTTTTTTATAAGCGTTTACTGGAAGAGGGCGACGGGCTGTTTGTAGTAGCCCCCATAAAAGCCCCTCGCCTTTGATCTGCGGTCCCTGTATCAGGCGTTCATGAATGAGGAATAAGAAACCAAACGTTTTGCTAGAGCGCTATAGTATGCGAGCGCTGCCGCGGCTGTGTAACTATGCTCCTTTATTACGTCATGCGCGTCATTACTTTGGCTGCAACTAACTGCGCAGTTCTAAGACTCGCACTATTATCGCGTGGTAACACGTGTAAACAAATACATGAAATAACAAGCACCAGTATAATTATAACAACACATCACAGTAATCTACACGCATCAATCAACACCGGTAAAATATAGCATGGAACAAAAGTAACACAAGATAAATACGAAAGCACTTAAAACGACGAAAATATAGTCATATGAGGAGGAAATTTAGGATAAAAATGGGAGCAGCGTTAGAAATCGAGTCTGAAGAGGTCGAAACTAAGCCGGCAGAACTTGCTAGGAATCCAAAGCAAAAAGAACGAAACGGGGAGGTGACATCTCGAAAGAAAGTAAGTTTTAGACTGCTGATGAATTACATTGAATCTAATTTCAATAACCGGTATCATTATCAACTCTATTAACCAGAAAATATATATTTTATTTGCTTTAAACCAACAAGAAAGAAAAGTGATCTTATGTATTACGATGACAGACCGCATTTTATTTTGGAAGCCATTTTAACTTTGGAAGCCATTTGAAAAAAAGGAATTGAAAATAAAACTTCTCATACTTATTTTTGTTTATTTTCGTTCCTATGTCTATTTTTTACAAAAGCCTACACTAAAAAGGGTGCAACTGGAACCTCTTTATGGGTGCAATATTGTAGCTTTTTCAAGAAAAGTGTATTGCAACTTTGTCCAAGATGGTACAATACTGCACGTTTTATATGGCAGTGGTTTCAAAAAATAAAAAAAACCCTTGAAGAATAAATAAAAAACGCATTAATTGTAATGCGGCTGCATGGGTTTAAACCCTTGCATGAATGATGCACGGGTGCTCCCTTTAATTTATTTCATTTGATTCAATAAAAAGGAATTTTAATGACTTGTGAGATCAAGATTTATCCTCTAAATAGCCGAATTTTTATGCGATTTCATTTCCTTTTAATCAGTTCAGCGTGCAAATGAGAACACCCAAATTAAAAAAGCGCAAAAATGTTTTAAATTCAAGGTTTCAATAGAATGACATTTTGATTGGCGTTAAATTGCCTATTTTGGGCTGCTAATTTGAAAAAGCATCTCTATTTAAATCATTAATAATGTACGACTCAATCTATTGATATATATACGGAAATGAAACATGGTACAATTAAGCAGGTTTACAAAATTCTGTCGAATTTGAACAGCCATTTGTTGATTTGAATGCCATTGTAATGAAATTGGCCGGGAAAACGTATAATTTTATGGGTTTTTTGTTTGTTTTATATTTCTAGGATGGGCCGATCCAAGTCGAGGATGATTTCGATGGGCCATTGACTGACTGGACGTGTCGCGATCTCCCATGTCTTCTCATCTTCCTCACTTTCCTTGGGGGCATGGTGAGTGATTTTATCATTCACATAGAGTTGAGCTTATACGGCAACCCCTTCCCCTCTCTTCTTCTATTCTTCAGTAAAGTTATTTTATTATTCACGAATATGTTTAGTTAAATATTTATTTCTCGGGACCAGCGTCTCACAAGCACTGCTGGTTCTAAGTTCATTTTTTAATTACTTATTCTCTGTCAATGAACGCAAAAATAAAATCAAATGAAATCAACTAAAAATCAAATCAAATGATACATCCGTGCTTCTAAGTTTACAATTATTTTCTTATTTGATGTATCGATGAATATTGTTTGGATTTAAAATGAAATAAAACGAATCTTGAATCTTGACCAAATGTCTTGAGTCACATTAGGACGTTTTAGTCGGCGGATGCCTGACGCATGATGATAATAATGCTAGATGCAATTTGTCCACTATGCTAAGTGCCCAAGGCGATTTACAGTATTATTACCGTGGCTTTAGCCCGGCGTAAACCAGCGCACATGGCATTTCAAGGAATAAATATTCCTACCAGGTACCCATTCACCTCATCTAGGTTGAGTGCATCACAATGTGCTGAATTGTGTCCGGACAGTTCAATACACGGGTTAGGTTCTGGTACAAAGGCGATAGTCAGAACCATTAAACCTCGGCTCATGAGGAATTTTATCGAATGCGGAACGTATAACCAAAACGTTGACATACAACATTTTGAGCATGCCCAAATTTTCCAACGTACTCGACGTATGACGATGTATGATAGCGTATTTCAGCTTGCTCATAAGGAATACAAAAAACGAGTCCATAACGTATTCGACGTTTCGTCAGCGTCTTCTTTAAATACCGTATGTCACGTCCGCATATTGCTGCACACTGTGTAGAAGGGGTCCGCTCGCTATTCATAAGGACCGCTATTCATAATAACTCATAAGGGTCGCTATTCATAAGGGCCATTGTTCATAAGGATCGCCATTCATAACTCATAAGGGTCACTATTCATAATACGGAAAAAGGGTCGCTATTCATAATACCAAATTAGGGTCGCTAATCATAAGGGTCCCTTTTCATAAAACAAAAAGAGGTTCATTATTCATAAAGGTCATTATTCATAAGGGTTGCTATTCATTATAGAAGAAGAGGGTCGCTATTCATAATCAGAGAATGGTCACTATTCATAAGGGTCGCTATTCATAATAGAAGAAGAGGGTCGCTATTCATAAAGGTCATATTCATAAGGGTCGCTATTCATAATAGAAGAAGAGGGTCGCTATTCATAATCAGAGAATGGGGTCGCTATTCATAATCAGAGAAGAGGGTCGTTATTCATAATAAAAGAAGAGGGTCAATAGCGAGCCTATTTCCCCATTATGAATAGCGAGTCTATTTCCCCATTATGAATATCGACCCTATTACCCCATTATGAATAGCGACCCTATTACCCCATTATGAATAGCGACCCTATTTCCCCATTATGAATAGCGAACCTCTTCTGCGATTATGAATATCGACCCTAATGAACAATGGCCTTTATGAATAGCGACCCTATTCTCCCATTATGAATAGAGACCCTCTTCTCCCATTATGAAAAGCGACCTTTATGAATAACGACCCCTATTTGTTATTATGGATAGCGAACCTCTTTCTGAATTATGTATAGCGACCCTTATGAGTTGTTATAAATAGCGGTCCTTATGTATAGTGACCCTTATGTGTTGTTATGAATAGCGACCCTCTTTTCCTATTATGAATAGCGATCCTTATGAATAATTGTCCTTATGCCTTTATGAATAGTGACCCTCTTTTCACTTTATGAATAGCGACCCTTCGGGTATAGGAATTTACATGTTATGAATAGCGGTCCTTATGAGTCATTGATCCTTATGAATAGCAGTCCTTATGAATAGCGAGCTTACCCCATGTAGAACGTCGAGATGCGACATCACCAATAATTTATGAACGCAGGGGACATGCTAGGCACTCGTTGAATACGATGATGAATTCTTTTTAATAAGTCGAGGATACGCTATGCCCACCTTCGACTCGTTCGGCATACAACGTACGACGACGTTTTTGGTCAAATTTTCGACGTTGGGTACACGTCGGCTATCCCTAGAATCCCTAAAATTATCGTGCTCTAAGTGAATGATTAAAGATTAGACGAACCAAAAAATGGAAATTTTAGCAGAGTCTGACAATCCATTCAAATTTGTTTATGCTTCAAAGTTCAATCATGTCGTCTGATGGGGATTTTTAAGCTGGCAAATTTGGCACAATCTGTGACGTACTACATGACAATTCTCTATTCACTTTGTACATAACATTCTTAGAAAAAAAAATACTTGTTTCAATAGAATGAGAGTTCAACATGATTTTTTTCTCCGAAAATGAATGCAGCAGTAATATAGGCATGATATATTGAAACGAAAATAGAATAAATTCTGCAACATCGTTTACAAAAATCAACGGACATTTTCAGACATGACGACGTCATAGATTCCATCAAAGTTGCTAATTTGACGAATTCTCACCATTTGCAAGGATCATGATGTTATCTGTCTTTGAAAATTCATTTAACTTTTTAATGGCTATTCCGATTTTTTACATTTTTATTCTTAAACTGCTCATCTCATTTTTTTGAAACCATGTTTGTTATGAAATCTCATTTTTAAACTCTGCTATATGATTTTAACATTTCCTCCAGGGATACGTAACCCATCTGGCTTTACGTGACGGCAATCCTGCACGGCTGATATACGGTGATAATAGCTATGGTAACATTTGTGGCAGAAAGAGCACCCGTATTGAAAACGTAACACATTCTGGAAGACACACCCATCTATTCTAGTGTTAAATCTAACTTGTGTTATCCGATATAGCTTTAACATCACCCGGTATCTTTCACGGATAACACCAGATGAATTTGACAACGATGTTATTTTTTTTGCAATTTTGATCTGAGAATTGATTTCAATCATGTTATTGATTATCATTGCTTTTTTTTTTCAATTTACTGCAGGGTTACGTAACCCATCTGGCTTTACGTGACGGCAATCCGGCTCGGTTGATATACGGAGATGATAGCTATGGCAACATTTGTGGCAGAAAGAACACTCATATTGAAAACGTAACACTATCGGGAAGAGACATGAGAGATAAGCCGTGAGTTTACACGAAACACAGTTACTGTGAAAAATATATTCTTGTATATTTGGTGCTCAAATATTGTGACCAAAATTAAATAGATACGATAACAGAAAAATAGAATGTATCTCCATGGAACACGTTTTTAATCACCCTCAGTTTAATTGCAACGTTTATGTTACAGGCCGCTGGAGTGTTTTTTTTAATGTGCGAAGTACCGTATACTAGTAATAGATATCGTTTTAAGTCAGGCTGGAGAGGTAGAGGTAATGAATAAAAATATACCATATGGGTTTTAAGGTTAATATACCATAGTTTTGCGGTGAAGCATCCTCATCATTTTTCGCTGCCCCATGCAGACCAAAATGCCGATTACCCAGCTAAAAAAAATTACTACCCATTAAAAAAAAACAATGAAAAGACAAATTTCGCCATAAGCAGACTGATAAATAATACAATCATAAGTAGATCATTGCTCTTGCGTTACTTTTATCGATTCATCTTTTGATTACATCTGAAGATTGATATACATATATCGTTTGATGTCAGATTAATTCAGAGCGTTTGAAGTAAGGGATGAATAGATACCGAATTGTTTTTTAATTAAAGGGGAACTACACTCAGACACATATTGCTATCATTAAATGAAGAAAAATAAGATGAACAAACTGTGAAAATTTGAGCAAAATCAGACAATCCATTCAAAAGTTATGAATTTTCAAAGTTTTTATTTACACCCCTCATGGGCTCCTTAAATTGGCAAACGTACAAGCACAAAATGGCTGCCAACATGGAGAACTCTCCATTCGCTTTGTACACAAAATTTCACATTTTCCTCTTTTTCCATAAAAGTAGACATAATTTTGTTTCTTTGGTGTAATATATTATAGCCACATCAATTCTGCAAGCATTCCAGAAAGAACGGTGTTGATTCTTCATTTGAAATATGATATTGATCCATTTTCAATAAATTTATATACAAAGTTAATGAGGAGTTCTCCATGTATGACATCACAGATTATGCTAATTGGCTATACGCATGCCAATTCAAGGATGCCCAGCACAGGTGGAAATGATAACTTAAAAATCCATTTTTGAACTTTTGAACGGATTATCAAATTTTGCTCAAATTTTCACAGTTTGTTCATCTGATTTTTCTTCATTTACTGACAGTACATTATTGTATGGGTGTAATTCCCCTTTAACACCATGTTTTTGCAGTAAAGTATCCACGCTATCTTCGCTGCCAAGTGGAGACGAAAATGCCCATTAAACAGCTCACAGCTTTTTCTTCTCATTAAAAAAATATGAAATAAACTTCCGCCATTAGCATACTGATAAATCTCTCACCATAGTGCATTACTATTATCGATTCATCTTATGATTACATATATATTGTTTAAAGTCAGGTTAGAGCGTTTGGAGGAATTGGTAAATAGATACCGATTTTTATTTAGATTAACACCGTGGTCTTCGCAGATTAACATTCACGCTATTCTTCGCTGCCCCATGCAGACCCAGCCCCAGATGTTTTTGAACAATTGTAAAACAACAAAATAATAATAATAATGAATAACGTTTACGCCGAACACTCTGATAAATAGTTCAAATTATGCATATCATTACTCTTGCCTCATCTTTTTAGTACATTCCTTAATTATTTTTTTTTTATTTAGAATTCATTAAAAAAATCTAATTCACTTATTCATTTCTTACAACACAGCTATGTATTTTTCTTCGACGACGTCGCACTGTCACAACTGAAGACCAACTCGAAGCGGCTATGCGTATCCCAATGCAACAACGAAACCCTGCTCGACCTCGACAACGTACATGATCTAGCTATCAATAACATCACGAGGCTGTGTACGTACGATGTGGATGTGAATGAGTACGTGCACGCTACGCAGGGCTCGCTGGGCGAGTGCCCCCAGACGCCCATTCCTGCAAGGTAACTCGGAGTATCTAGACACTAAGTATAAACGGCAAAATCTGGAGTATATTTTGCATCACAAATGTGCTTACAGTGTGTAACTGCCGGGATGAATTCGACTGACTGCCATATAAACACATGTTGTTATAATACCGCAGTGTAATGTTTAAAAAAAATGCAATCAGAGTAGGTTCAATTCAACACTGTAAATGTTCTAAAACGCCACAACCACCAAGCCGGTACAGCGCGCCATAGGGGGGTGTTGTTCAAAATCAACTGCAAATTAACTCTGACTTTGCAAATTGTAACGCATATTTGCATTCGCGCATGGTATGCGCTTTTCACAAGACGCGCATGAAACAATGATTTTTATTGGCACGTCCCGATCAACTGCAACTTTTGGGCAACACCCCCTATGAATGTTACATGGAGCATGTCGAGATAGAAACGAATTAAATTTGTCATGTTTTAAAAGCCCGCCATTAAATTATATATCAATATATGCAAACATTGTGATCGCAAAATTATGTAACCCGGCTGAGATTTCAAGATATCGAAATTGCTGTCGAATAAATTTCATTAAAAACGAGAACTGCTGAAACTGCTTATCCGATAATGGAGAGATGTGGAGTAAAATGAAGTAAAAAAAACGGGGCTTGAGCTTTCGATCATAGCAGAATCTTAATCATAAGCAAAATGACAGAGAAATGAAGTGATTAACACACAAGTGAATAATCATAAATGGATGAATTTCAAAGAAACAGATGACCCCTTCCCTTCTTTTTGCACAGCAAACCCGTCCTTTTCCGATGTGTCCGGGCTGACGTTATGGGTCTAGCTTCATCATTTCTACAGACTGATGTTGTTCAGGTAAAAGCGAGACGAATAGATTTCATTATTTGTTTTCTAAAATGTGTTGTTCACAAAAGACTTAATTGAAATGAATGAAGTCTATCGATTCCCATAACGAATCAATTTTTATAATAATGAACGGCTTTTATATAGCGCTTATCAACTCTAAGAATTCTCTAAGCGCTCTACATTTGCAGCATTATTACCCTGGCTTTAGCCCGGCAGCCATTTCATTAGCGCACTTGGCATTTCAAGGAATAAATATTCCTGCCAGGTACCCATTTACCTCACCTGGGTTGAGTGCAGCACACTATACATTTCTTGCTGAAGGAAATTAACGCCCTGGGAGAGATTCGAACCACCGACCCTCTAGTATAAGGGGCGAGAGTCCGAAGCACTACACCACGACGCTCCCATACACTTCATGTTGAGAAATACAAAGGAATGATTTCAGCTTATTTCGGGGGGGGGGGGGGGGGGGGGGAGGGGGTCATAAACACGATAACAATCTCTTCTTTAATATTGATCTCCTTCTCCTAGGATAGATAAATATCCTTTTCCAATGTAACACAACTTTTTAACACATATAAGGCAGGTAAGGAAACATATCCCCTTAATTCAGATGATTTTTAAGCGCTGACATTGAATGCCTAATTATTCATACATGTATGTATGAACATGATGAATGACAAGTTCAAGAGTATATTACTTACGAATTAGTGAAGTAGTGAATTATGTCGTCACAAATATATCTTACATGCAATAAGCAATGAAGTTAAATTTATGAATGAGATTATCATAACGGGCTTTTTGCTCACAAAATATAATGTTTATTACTTTTCATTGTGCTTGTATTTCTTCATTTTCCTTTATCTACAGACTGTCTTTTCGGACATCGAAAAATCTTGGAGAGAGATAGTGTACCTATGTCTTATTGCATTCGGTATGAAAAATCCTATACTACGAGTTTGACAAAATAATCAATTTCTCATTCACATTCCGCTAAATGAAATTATGCTTTTCTGCCATAACAATTACACCATGATTATCAAAACTAACTAAATTTTGATCTTTTGGTCGTTCTTATCATTCAAAACTCAATATCTACCACAATATCTGTATTGTACCATAAAGTACGAGTTTGTATATCCATATTCACACATTGGCCAATGAATTTTTATAGCTTACGATCGACCTCTACGCCCAGAATTTTACAGGGGACACGGTTAACATTAGTACTTAGACGATGCTTAGATTCGTTCAGTTTGCGCTCGATCGATTGACGTAAAAGTAGTATCAATTTAGTCAAGTGTCTGCCTTGCGGATATCTGCGTCAAAAAACTGAATTTGATTAGGGCATACATCACTCTAAGGGGTTCCATGACAAATGCTCCGGCGATTGCTCCGGCAAAAAACTGACACAGTAAGCCTAATGTCAAACCTAATCCCAAACCTAACCCTAACCCTAATCCAAATCTTGACATCATTCTGAATCATAAACCCTATCATAACCCTAACCCTAACCCTACTCCTAGCCAGAAAAATGAACCGGAGCAATTGTCGCCGGAGCAACTGTCGGGTCACCCTCTAAGGACATAGGAATTTGACGATGTACACAACTTTATTCAAATAATCTTACTGAAAGCAAAATAAAGTAGCTCTCTGGTTATTTTTGAACAGGTGCAACATCTTTTCGACATCTCTCCGTAGAATAACAGGGAAGCAAATGTTGTGTGCATTTGTATAGTGTGGGTACTTGAATGGGAATCATTTACTCTGTCAAAATCACTTGACCCTTCTGTTCACTGTACTCAGTTCAAATCACGAATAAATCACTGATCATTATGGAATTAATTTCTAATTTTTGACCTGCAAATTTTGTAAAAACACTTTATCATAGTTGAATTTGTAGTGTTAAATTTTATTTTGCTTACTACAATTTTTAATTTTTAATTTTATGTATCCGTGTATATATTGCGCGAAAGATGTTGTGATTTTAAACCGTTTGAAAAAAAAGTAAATGAATAAATAAAACAAATCACTAAATTTCTTTTCAGCGATGTCAATCACCGTAGTAATCCTTCTTCGTTTCTTGGCCGGTCCCATTATCTGGACAATGGTATTTGGATGTATACTGGGCAGTATGGGAGTTTCCGGATATCTTTGGTATACGTGGTACATGGCTAGAGCAGCTTTTCAAGAAACGGCAAAAGAATGTAAGCCTCGCATTGTCTATCATTATTCTAGAATTATTGAAAGGGGTTAATCTAATGATACTTTTTGCACTTGGCAAAGGGGACATAGAGGCCCGGAAGCAACACGACTCACCCCGACTCGTTGTTCTGAGGCAGTGAATTAAAAATGAGTCTGGGGGAATCGTGTTGCTTCCGGGGTCCTATATGTGACCGGGGCTTAATCAATCTAGACGATGGTGTTTGGGTGCATATTGGGCAGTATGGGCGGTTCCGGCTATCTTTGGTATACATGGTACATGGTGAGAGCGACTTTTCAAGAAACACTCAAAGAATGTAAGTTTGTGTCGGATAATTGAAAGGTATAGATTAATGTATTCAAGGTATTACTAGCCATAAGCTGCGTCTGCACTATAGCGAGTTTTTTTTAATTAGCTCGCTAGCTCTGATCCGGGAAAGTAGCCCGATCAGAACTAGCTCGAGCTAATTTGCAGTGCAGACGCAAACAGTGAGCTAATTCACTGAAATATCTCGAGCTTAACAAGCCCAAGATATCTTGGGCTAGTTTCCAAAATAATGAGCTAATTCGGGAAATAGCTCACTAACTCGCTCGATACAGTGCAGCTCGCGCTCGCGCTAATTCTGGGACTCGGGCTAATTTATTCATGACGTTGCGTGGGCGCAGCGGAGCATGGCAGCCAGGCCCATTGACGAACACTTCGTGCGAGTTTCTTCGCACAACAACCACGTGCTTATGTTTCTATACTGTGCATGCTCGAGAACTAGACCAAGCTCGGAGCGGGCTAATGCAGCTCGCGCTCGCGCTAAATCGCGGAAAAAGACTGCTATCCTTCAAGCTCGAGATTCCAAACTCGCTATAGTGCAGACCAAGATTGTCAATCTTGAGATAAATTGCAAAGATGGCTGATCGGGATAAAATCTCGAGATCAGGGAAACTCGGGCTAGTGCAGGGCCGGCTATAGACTGCTAGCAGAAAGGGCGGTCAGCGGAGTTGGGATGATGAAAGGAGCTTCCGGTGGTATGTGCGTGGGTTGTGAATTCCCGTATAGTTTCCACACGGCGGCGGTGTGCGAGTGACAAAATGTATGATTTTTTTTTTTTTTTGCAAATATTTAGGCATTTCTGGCTAGATTATATTCAAACTAACTTTGAACACATTGGCCCATATTCCGATAGCGAGGTTTAAGTTAACCCTGGCCTAAACCTGTGGTTTAAGTATGGAAAGCCAAAAGAGGCTTGAATCTATAACAGTCGATGTTTAATTTACCAGCACATATGGTACTCATATTATTTAAAACTGTCTCGGAATGAAAACCTGAAAAGTGTTCTTCATTATTAGAGCATGGGAAAAGAGAGCAGTTAACATAACAATTATTCATTGTGAATGAAGGTTTGGCACTTTTGGATACCCATACTTAAACCACAGATTTAGACCAGGGTTAACTTAAACCTCGCTATCGGAATACCGGCCCTTCTATTTTCAAAAAAAAATGTGAATCTTTTACCACAGCTCACAATGCAAGTATTATCTAAAGCGCCATATCTCCAAAAAATGGAATGAAAACCTGAAAAGTGTTCTTCATTATTAGAGCATGGGAAAAGAGAGCAGTTAACATAACAATTATTCATTGTGAATGAAGGTTTGGCACTTTTGGCTACCCATACTTAAACCACAGATTTAGACCAGGGTTAACTTAAACCTCGCTATCGGAATACCGGCCCTTCTATTTTCAAAAAAAAAAAGTGAATCTTTTACCACAGCTCACAATGCAAGTATTATCTAAAGCGCCATATCTCCAAAAAAAGGTATACACGCTTGAAAGAGATACTGTAATACGTTTTTCATTTAGCCATGCAAGGGAACTAATACATCTGGACGATGATATTTGGCTGCGTACTGGGCAGTATTGACAGGTTCGCCTCTCTTTGGTGTACTAGTCTATGTTATGTGACGGGAAGAGTTTTTCCCAACCACCAACAAAACAAAGATGGAGACGAAGATGATGAAGAAGGGAATGCAAAATTGAAAGAGAAATGTATTCTGTCAATTAAGGAAATTAAAGAAGTATATAGGTCCTGAAGATGTCAAATAAAAACCCATTGCATAATTTAATATCTCACAGAAAATTAATGTCGATTGTTCTCTCTCATTTATTTCATATACAGTGCAACTGGAGCAGGATAAAAAGAATCTGAAAACCATGTTGATATACGCCAGCGTAGCATCGTCAGTTGCCGTAAGTAATATAACACAAGTTTACAAATCATTCTAAAATGCCTGCGCAATGAGAAGTAGGGACGAAGAAGTTGGACAAATTATACAAGTTCATTCAAACAGCGACAGTGGATTCATGATCACAAAACGAAAAAAGCTTCCCCTTTATTCACTGAAAAGATCTGGCTGGTCGACATTTCTCTTAAGAATAAGAGAGAAGGAAATTTCTTACGCGTGAATCTAGCTTTTGCAACTGCTTCAATTGCAGTTTTATAATTGGTAACCAAGCTATTATATGATTATTCTCTACGGGGTATGATTTTAACGTCACAATCAAGAACAAAGTTTTCCCCTACAAATACAGCAACAACAACAGATTAGTCTTAGTATTGCTGCTGATGTAACTACAAACACTGCAACTGCTACTATTATGAAATCCTACTTCTATTATTACGACTACTACTACTACTACTACTGCTACTACTTCGGCTACTACTACTCCTGTGTGACTGTTACGACGACCATCATACACACACCCACGATTTCGAGAGGCCGGGGGGGGGGGGGGCGCTCGACTGTTTAGCAAATTTGCGCCCCCGGCAGCTTGTTGGATGGCAATCATTAAGCTCATCACCTCCCTTAACGTCCCTCTCGGCGTTTTGGAGCCCTTAATTGTTACCTAAATTTGGCGCCCCCTAGCTCTGACCCTGGGGAAACCCCCACGGTGCACGCATGATCACTACGACTACAACTACAAACTACACAACTACAAATTCTACTACTACGGCAGACACTACTATTATATGAACACTTTACTGCTACGAATGATATAATTACCTGCCTACTACAATTTCTACTATCACTACCACAAGTACTGCGACTATACTACTACTACTACTACTACTACTGCTACTACTACTATAATTACGATTACGGCGAAGACGCTGACCCGACGACGACTACTACTACTACTACTACTACTGCTACTACTACTTCTCCGCCATGGCTTAGTAAAGACCAAATTAACAGTTAAATAAAGTGAATACTAGACAACTTTGAAGTGCAGTTCGATTACCATTTATTGACAGAGCACGAAGAGGCCGCCAACAGGTGGCGCACTTTCATTTAGCTTTAGGTTTCACACGAGTAAATCGGATGCTCGCAATGGATTTCGGGAAGGCGTAGGTAAATTTGCATAATAATATAATGCTTTAGAATGTCATATTGATAAGAAAATAATGTCTGGGGTCGGTGTAAATGTAATGAAATTACGTAGTAAATTATATTCTTTAATTATTTTTTCATTCTGGAGAATTTCTGAACTTTTGGGGCTATCTATGGAACATTTTATATCCTAAGACCATTTCCGAGATTCATTGTGGGCGTGGTGCTAAATTATCGGTTAGTCTCATTTCAGCCACCAAAACTTTTTTTTGAGCCGATAAAGTGCCCCTGAAAAGTAAATTTCTCAAAAGAACGCGATATTTCGATCGCGCCCTGTGATTTAACAAAAAATCTATCGATAGGTTCTATTTTAATCAATGTCTGATTGGGTGCCATTTTGCACGTAAGCCTATGGGAGATTATTTACTCGTGTGTACTCATAATAATCAACATAATGAAATAATGGCGTGACTGCCTTTTCCTTCACTCTCTCTTTTTAAGACATAGAAACCTTAAGAGCACAATTTTTACTAAGATCATTTGTAACTACAGACAACACCGAATGTTAAAACATGTGTAAACAAAATCATCAGTTAGTAAGCAATGATATATACTGAATATCTTTTCTTGTGTCACTACAAACTATAAGCTACTATTGGACGCACTCAAACAACAAACTTATAACCAATTTTCTAATCCTTCCCTTCCTTCCAAGTCACATTCCTTGACATCATGAATAACAACAAACTATAAATAACTTTTCTCATCCTTCCCTTCACTCCAGGTAACATCATTAGACATCATGAATATCCTTTAGAAAGGAAGAAATGTAAAATTAGACTTGCGCTTCTATGCAAGTGGAACTGCAAAACAAATAATAACCGACATCACTAAATATGACAAGAGTCAAAATGTTAAACCTTTTACTCCCCTGGTACTCAAATGCAGAAAATCATAAATAAAAGCAATTTGACTGACATGTAATTGAAGCAAACTTCTTTCCAATTACTAATGCTTGACATCATGGACATCCATCCTTACAAAAGAATAATGATAATATTACACTTGCACTATCATGCATACACTCCTAAACAAAGGTAATGTGAATGACATGTAATTGAATCAATCAACGGTAAGCAAGTACACTTAACAAAAACAAAATAAATATGAGTGGAAATTCTCTCTGAAACCTCCCATTCAATACAAGCAATATAAGCAAATGCGATTTATTGGATAAACTCAAAGAATTGAGGATTTCGTTAATAAACATGAGGTTATGATTATTGTCCATAAACTACTTGGAGTACGCAATAACCATTAGATAAAAGCAAGGTTATATCCAGTCAAATATTGTTTTGGCAACACGAAGAGTAAATAACAATATAATGAGGCATATATCTGTGCAATGAGAACTACAGAATAAGATATGAGTAGTCACTATACAAACAACTGTTGCAAACACTTAACTGTAAAATTACTCAGTGTATCATAAAAAAAATCAAGAAACGTACAACATCAATATCCGACAATCATTTCACAATAAAAACAATGCCACATCGTATGCGTGAGGACAATGAGAACTGACAAAATTATGTTGGTCACAGCAAAAATCAACATCGGGAATACGTTCAACCAAAATCACACTATAAAATATAAACTGTATAAATTATCAGATGAGTCTCTGTAATAATGTCATCCTTTGGTCAAAGTTCAACTAAATGAATGTCCAAATCTTTATAACTTTATGTAACATCAGGCGTTGAGTTTAGGATATCAGTTCAAAGTTCAAGTATAGCTTGCCATGAGGATCACCCGGAACACGAGAAGTTGTGAATCATCAGAGACACGTCAGCGGGATTATGGTGAACGCCAGCATGAGACCGATCTGGAGGGCGAGGAGGATGACGCTCATCTCCACCTTTGGCTGACAGCTCATCAGAGTGAAGGTTCATCACAGCATGGCGCTGGTCAGGTGGACGGGTCTGGTGACGGTCGGCCAAAGGGTCAGAGGATCCAGCAGGAGCATCAACGAGGGGGCAGTCCGGAGGTCGGGTATGATGGTGGCTGACTGGTGGCTCACATAAGCTGTTAGACTCATCTGGGGGTCGAGTATGACGGTGGTCGACCAGGGGATTACATGAGCTTGTAGACTCATCTGCTGAGCTGACAATGTGCTGGCCTGGTGGTCGAGCATGATGGTGATCGACCAAGGGACCGCCTGAGCTAGTAGAGTCATCTGCTGAGCTGACAGTTGGCTGGTCTGGTGGACAAGCATGACGGTGATCGACCAGGGGATCGCATGAACTGGTGAGGTCATCTACTGAGTCCTCATGGGGTCTGTCCAATGGTCGGGCATGACGGCGGTCGATAGATGGATAACATGAGCTGGTAGTCTCATCTGCTGAGCTAACAGTGGACCGGTCTGGTGGTCGGGTATGATGGTTGTCGACCAGGGGATTGCATGAGCTGGTAGATTCATCTGCCGAGCCGACAGTGGGCTGGTCTGGTGGTCGAGCAGGACGGTGGTTGACCAGTGGGTCGGATGACTTGGTGGGGCCAAGTCTCGCGTCAACAATGGCCGCTAGGTTGACAGTGCCGCGTGTACGCACGTAGAGCAACGAGTCAACACGTTCCGCGGTGTTCATGAACGGATCGCAAAGCGACAAGTCAACACATGCCGTAGTGTTGAACGACGGGTCACAATGGTCGATACTATTGCTACGCATGGAACTATCCACTGGCGCTCCTGTGAGCACGACAGGCCTACAATCCAAACTTACGTCTGGCAACATTGTGTCATGCAACAACACATTCGTCCGCAGAGACGCTTGGCCGGGGAAAACTCCAGGAAGCATGGGACACACAGCCGGACAAAAAGACACACTGTCCTTGCACATTAAGGACGCCATATGCATGTCTTTGCCATGGGGAGGCACTGCTGGGAAACCATCTGAGAGTACCTGGAAACTGTCTAGACTAGTACTAAAACTAGAAGCACCAACCCTAGATTCAAGCAACTGACCTGCAATGTCAACATGACTAAATGCATCTACAGAACTTTCAACTTCGGCTGACTCTAGTTCAATAGATTTCTCACAAGATTTGCCTATATCTGATTTGCGAGCAAAGCACCCTTTCTCTCTTACACTGTTTTCAATAATGCTTCTATAGCCATCATCTCTACATTCCGTTCTCGCTGAATCACTACCACTGAAATCCTCGTCATGAGCAATGCTAGTCTTATTCTCATATCCATCACATGCATTATCACCATTTTCCCATAGACTTTGATCCTCATTCTCGCTCACTTCACTCTCCTCTTCATCTTCACTGGTATCGATACATTGTAAATCAGAATCAGGGGTAGGGGAACCTTCATCCTGCAAATCAATGCCAGGAACAGGGGAATCAACCTGCAAATCAATGCCATATGAGAAAACAAGATCATCACCAATCATGATCAAATGCTTAGATGGGCGAACCAGAATATCATTGTGCTCCATGAATGGTGTCCCACCAATGATACAATTACAAGGATCAAAGCACAAATAATCGTCATCAACAACAAGACCTTCAAAGAACATCTCACAGCCATCGCGAAATAGCGTGAATTCTGTCATACCGACAATGTGCGTCTGATCAATGAGACTAGTCAACAACATTCCATTATCAAGACGGTAATCACAAAATCCAAAATCATCGACAAGGATGTCAAAGCGGTAATGATCAGCACATGATTCTTTGATTAGATTGATTGGTGAACCGCTATTCAATTGTACCGAAATTTCCGAATCATCTATGGTACGGGCCGAAAAACTAGGTTTACATGTACTCTGCCTCGCAGAAAACTGACCCAATTCAGCTGGCCGCATCGACCCACTCGAGCGAACGGAACGCCAGCCGCTATACACCCCATACGCCCCGGCCGCTTCCGGGGCGGCTCTAGCCGTGGTATTCATTGATAAGCACGAACCGAGTAATGTGTCATACGACAACTTCTAGTCTACCACCGTAAACGGCGTGTCTAGCCCCTATTAACAGAGTTAAATCACTTTGGATGGCTTAACTACTCGATGAGTGGATTACAGATCCCACCGCTGCCACCACGCCATGGCTTAGTAAAGACCAAATTAACAGTTAAATAAAGTGAATACTAGACAACTTTGAAGTGCAGTTCGATTACCATTAAGAGCACGAAGAGGCCGCCAACAGGTGGCGCACTTTCATTTAGCATAATAATCAACATAATGAAATAATGGCGCTCCTTCTTTTCAAACTTCTTCTATTACTACTTCTTCTTCTACTACTACAACTACTACTAGTAATACTATTACTTTTCCTTCTTTTCAAACTTCTTCTATTACTACTTCTTCTTCTTCTACTACTACTACTACTACTACTAGTAATACTATTACTTTTCCTTCTTTTCAAACTTCTTCTATTACTACTTCTTCTTCTACTACTACTACTACTACTACTACTAGTAATACTATTACTTTTCCTTCTTTTCAAACTTCTTCTATTACTACTTCTTCTTCTTCTTCTACTACTACTAATACTACTTCTTTTCCTTCTTTTAAAACTTCTTCTATTACTACTACTTCTTCTTCTACTTCTACTACTACTACTACTACTACTACTACTAGTACTATGATTCGTGATTTGTGGAAGATAAATTTGAACTTGAACTTGAACTTGAACTTGAAGTACTACTACTACAAATTGCTACCATTAGAACCGTCTGAAATATGTCTGTGCATTATTTATATTTTTTTTCGTTTCAGGTCATTTTCTTACTGATTCTCTTAGTTATGTTCAAACGAATTGCTCTCGTGGTGACGCTATTCAAGGAGGCGGGGAAAGCGATTGGAGAGATGCCCCTGCTTCTCACACAACCTCTTTGGGTAAGAATCGATGCTGCTGCTGCTGCTGCTGCTGCTGATGATGATGATGATGAAGAAGAAGATGATGATGATGATGATGATAATGATAGAATATATACTACTACTAATAGTGCTATTGATCGTGATAATCAAATAAAGTTGATTTTAATGATGATGATGATGATGGTGATGATGATGATGACGATGAAGATGATGATTATGATAATGATTATGCTGCTGCTGCTGATGATGATGACTATGATAATGATTATGCTAATGATGGTTATTGTGGTGATGATGCTTTCGATGTGACGGATGCGGGGAAAACGATTGGAGCGATGCCTTTGCTTCTTACACAACATCTTTGGGTAAGATTTGAGGATGATAATGATGATGAGAAAGTTGGTGATGTTGATGATGGTGGTGATGGTGGTGGGGTGATGATTATAATGACGACAATGCGGGTAATGATGATGATGATGATGATAAGGATGATGATTCTTATAATAATTAGAAGAGTATAATATTACTGATAAACAATTGTGGCTGTCATGATGGTTATGTTAATGAGGAGGATGATGATGATAAGGATGATGATTCTTATAATAATTAGAAGAGTATAATATTACTGATAAAAAATTGTGGATGTCATGATGGTTATGTTAATGAGGAGGATGATGATGATAAGGATGATGATTCTTATAATAATTAGAAGAGTATAATATTACTGATAAAAAATTGTGGATGTCATGATGGTTATGTTAATGAGGAGGATGATGATGATAAGGATGATGATTCTTATAATAATTAGAAGAGTATAATATTACTGATAAAAAATTGTGGATGTCATGATGGTTATGTTAATGAGGATGATGATGATGATAATGATGATGATCCAACGACGATAACGGTAATTTTGATGCTATGATTGTAGTGGTGCTCATAATCCTCCTGTCTATATGATGGTGATCTACTGGTGATGCTGATGATGGTGATGATGATGGTGATGGTGGTGGTGATGGTGATGATGCTGATGCTGATGATGGCGATGATGATGATGATGATGATGCTGATGATGGTGATGATGATGATGGTGATGATGATGATGATGATGATGCTGATGATGGTGATGATGATGATGGTGATGATG
>BQKZ01004744.1:45862-57499 GCA_036244855.1 Temnopleurus reevesii | reverse complement strand
GGACCTGAGATGGTCCCTTCTATAATAAAACGTATACCTAGGGGGAAACAAATTATGGGGGAGGCCCTTTAGTCCCACTGGTAGGATTTGAATACAAATGATAAATCACGTATTATGATTTTTGGAGAAAAAAACTGAATATCGCTCTTACGGTCTCTGGCTCGCTTATGCAGTCCGGAATAGCCATTTGGAGAATAATAAAATCAATCATGAATAAATTTGAAAATGATTTTTTTTTTGGGGGGGGGGAGGGCGAAGCCCCTTATAGCCATGTCGGTCATTTGGACATCTGAATCATATATGCACAAATAATAAAATGCCAGGAAATCTATAAAGACATTAAAAATTCATAATTTGCAATTCCGGGGCCCCTCGATCAGCCTCTGACCGGCTACCCCATCCCAAGCTATATGATTCTGGCCCTTGCCTATCTTGTTCACTTATTTTTCCATTGTAGAATACAGTCAGTCATGTAAGGAAACTCGATCATGATTTCTTTTAAAGGACTCCCTTACCCCTATACAGCGTCGGACAATGTTGTGCTTCAGCTTTTGGACTATATGGCAGGGAATACATTTTAAGGGGAGAGAGCAATTGCTCTCCTAAAGCTCCACTTAAATGCTTTTTGGGTAGTGATTTATTGAACCCTTTGTAACCCCAATTTTATTATAGGCATATTTTAGTAGTCTAAAGGTACAAATCTTATTCAGGAATTAATCTCATTACTTAAGGACTATATATATATGTCTATACTTGCGTTCTGCATTTACTCATCTCATTATCATACAGAATCTCATCTGTTTTGGAGAGCTAGGGACAGGGAAAAATTGATTTCTTTTTACTACGAAATAAAGGTAGCGTTATTAGAGAAAGGGGCACTTTCGTCATGCTGGTAACCATTTTTGAGTGTGTGTGAGGGGGGGGGGGGCCCGGGGGAGGGGCAAGTTCCCTCAGCACTGCACCCCGGTACGTTTGATGTAAAACTTTTCGTGTCACGCAGTCGCTAAAGGGATGGCTGATGCAAGTTATTTTCATTTGTGCAGGTGTCATGAACTTGGTATCAAATAGATTGACTTCTAATGAACTGTTTTTGTTATACATGTATATTGATATCAGTTTTTTTGAAAGTTTTGATAGTTGGAATTTTAGAGGGAGAAACAAAAAAGTGCGTGTGTGACTCATGGAGTCCCTCTTCTCCAAGTCATTCATTGATCACCTACATTGCCTTTACAAATATGGGAAGTTATAATTGTAGAATTTGAGATTCATGAGTGTAATATATCTGTGAGTTTAATGTAGATTGAATATTTGATTCTTTTTTGGTGTTTTCATGTTGAATTTCATGAAGTGTGGCGCCTAAACGTGACGTCACATCGCGAGTTCCTGCCTCAATTTCCCATAAATCACCGCGCGCCTGTACAGAAATTATCCGTGATGTCTGGATACTGCTTTTCAAGCAGGACTACGGCACTAGGGCTCCGTTTGGCTGCTTAGAAATGGTCTAATGCCGCCAACCCCGAGCCAGATAAAGGAGCTGCTGCTCAGTGCAATCGACAAAGATGAGAATGTAAGCATAATTTGTTTGTATTTTTATGAGGTTTCCTCAAATTTCGACTTTATTCGAGAGTGTTTCACACGTTCGCGAGAGTAATGGGATTCTCCGTGGGCCGTCGCGTGCTGATCGCATCCCATTTTTCTGAAACAAATGTCGCCGATTGTTGCTAAAATTCGTCTTGGATGATCCATGTCAAAATTACTCACTATGTTCAGATTTTAGCTCAACTTCTGTAGACAAAACTGGTATACATATCTTGTAACTAGTTGGTATATTTTAGGTTGAATTTGGTGTCGTTTTGAATGCTATCTCGATTTTCTAGAACGGCGAGGGTCCATGTATTCGGTAAGCTCGCCTGCCGCAGAATGAATTGTTGACCCATTCGGGGCCTATGAGAGGTCTCGCCGAGCGCATGCGCAGGGTAGACGGGATCCCACGTCGGTAAATGCAGGTGAATGCATGATCAAGATTGTGTATTCATTATGGAGTCTTGGCAAACACTGCAGCGAGCGACCGCGGCCTGCTCAGGCAGAACTACCGCAGAGTAGTCGGCGATCAGGAAGAGCACATTCTGCCACTTGGTGCATACGTGCAGGTAGTGTAGTGCAATGTAGATTGCTGTGTATGTTGTAGTGATTGTACTATATGACAGTTTGAGATAGTGAATATCTTTTGCACCTTCTTGAACTTATAAATTTATTGAATGCAAGCTTATTGATCTAGTCCATACAATAAGAAATCATGCTTCCAGTTGAGTTTCATGATTTGCTGGTTTATTTGTTGCATCTCCATAAAAATCTGTGAAGTTGAAGTTGAATTTAGTTATTGTTTCAAGTCAAAGACAAAGTGAAAGATGATCATATTTCTTTGTTACCATGTTTCCAAATGTTCCTTTTGATTGGTCGTGGGAACCACTTTCATTCTAGTCGAAACCCCCCTTTTTCATTTTTCTACTTCTAGCCTGTTGGCTTGCTGGCAATATTAATTAAAAAATCAGAGTTTGAAGCAAATTTGCAATAAATTTACTGCTCATGAAGGCAATTATTTTTTTTGCAGTTTCTTTATGAACGCAAATGCCAATGGCAATCCTTTCTACCACTTTCCAGAAATTTGCAAATTGTATTGTTTTTAATAATAAGATGATGCAATTGGAGTTGTAACATTTTTTTACCCCCCCCCCCCCCAAAAAAAGTGCCCAGTTTTCCACTCCATTATCTTTTTTCGATACTGCTCCAAGGACACGTGTTGTTTTTAATCTTTAATTTAACTGGATTGAGTGCATCTTTTGTCCAGTGACCCGTTAGATTTAATAGAACCAAATGATTAAAGTACTTAGGCCTTGGAGAAAGAGAATGATTTTATCATGGATCCTACTAGGATCCATGATTTTATCAAAGCATTTTTGCTGACATGATTTCATTTCACACAAAAAATAAATAAATTGATAAATGAATAGATTAATAAACAAAAATAAATAAATGAAATGAAGCATATCAGTTAAGCAACATTATAATTTTTTTTTCTAGTGCAGCAAATTTTCTTACTGTTGGATGATTCTTATTATATCAATCCAGCAGAGTACCAGCAAAATATTTTTGCAATTTTATAGTGGAATGAAAATACTGAAAACTGATTTAAATTATAAATTTGAAATACAGATTTAGATCATTTATGGAACTTCACCCCCATGACATTGGCAATGAATTTTAAAATTGGCCTTTTCAGACAGGCTTTTCTTTTATTTTGCGTTGTCATTTTATGGTACTATTTATTATTAAGAGGCAGTGACTGCAAGTTTGCATTGCATCATAACTTTTCCCTAATCATTTGAATCTGGAGGAATGATGGATAATGTGTCAGTTGCATTCCTGGATCATGAATATCATTACAAGAATGGCACTTTCCCATTTTGGGGTCTTACCGCCCATAACATCTGATATATGTAACATCTATGCACATGCCAAATTTGTACTTTTGTACAAACTGCATCAAAACACTACATAAAGTGTTATGCTTTTATATTATCCCTAGTCACATCCAAATTAGTAAGTGGCATATCGGGTTGCATCTGATTCAATCTTGTTACCTCTCAAAGTTTGAAAAAAATGTTAATCAAGGTGTGATTAATTTTGGAGTATAGCACATTGAATGGTAAATACACTGCTCTTTTCTTGACCTCCATCTACATGTACCATGACACATAATTGAAGTGCAACCTACACAAATCTTGACAGAAGAAACTTGGTTCTCTTCAAACTCCTAGTCACCTCAACAGATGCAGCACCCTATGCCGATAACATCAGAATTTGATATTGGATGAAAAAAATAATTTGAGACAGCAGTCTTTTACTCCAGTCAACTCTGCTTTAGTCCAAAACTCTCTTGTCAAATATTGCCCTAGTGTTGCCCAGGTAAAAACTTTTTTAAACAAATAATGCAAAGTTTGTTCTTTTACCTTTCTTAAATGTCTTCCAAGTGTAACTCATTTTGTTGTCCCCCCAAAAAATTCCCAGAATCCCATGAGATATAACCAAGGCCGAGTTACCTGTTGTGAAGTAAAGTTCAATCTTGCTAATTTATCCATTCTTACTCTTTTCTCTCATCCATCAGATCGTTGACATGGGCTGTGTTACAAAAGCAGTCTCTCTTCTGGAGAGCAATCCAATCACCAAAGATGCTCTTGAGGTAAGCTACCCGCCCCCTTAAAAAATTGGTTGCTCTGGAATGCCCCATTATTGAAAATTGACATTCTTCAGACAGAAAATGAATAGGACTTACAAGGGTGTTACTGCGAAATAAAGAAATTTTGATGACTTTTCAGGCTTAATTTGTAATTTTACTGCGATCTCTTTTGAAGGAAAAGTTATCAAAAAAAGTGGGTTTCCATGTCGGGGTCATTTTCAGAGGGATAGTCAATGTAGCAGGAAACTAAAAAGTGAAAGATTTTTAACCCAGTCGTGTCAGAATGGGTACATGATTTTTTTCTTCAAAAAAGTGAGAAAGATGTGCAATAAAACATTTTAATGCTTCTTTTAGAGACAAGAGTTTGGTTTCGATGGATTGAAATAATAAAGGAAAGATTCTATTTATTAAATCAGATTGGTTTTTAATTTTGCGGAAATTATTATTGTATTCAAAACACACACTCAATCAGACATGAATTCGTTCTTTATTTAATTATACTCGGCATTGAAAAGTCCTGTTGAATGATTTTTGTTTATTTGAATCAGAAAAGTATGTTAATGTTGATGATAAAATATATCGCAACTTTATATTTTCCTCTAAATTTTCAAATAAATTTATGCAAGTAGCTTGCATTTTTAATTCTGCATCTGTAAAGGAATAGTTATATATGAATATGTAATCGCCATGACAATGCAAAGTGAACTTTTGCAGGCTTAACTCTTTCCATGCTTCAATGGACTTGAGGCCCCTCTGTCATTCAGGCATTAAATTGTCAGACCAAAAGATAATTGTTCTCTTTATTTGATATTTCATTCCCAACCTCCAGGAGACCAGACTCGGGAGGCTGGTCCAAATTGTGCGCAAGAAGGCCACAACTAGCAACCTCAAGAAACGATGCACCGCCCTGATAAAGCAATGGCAGTCGCAGTTCCTTCCCCCAAGCGCTGTCAAGCCTCAAAGGACCGAGTCCCCTGTGCCAAATCAAGAAGAGGTCAAAGCTCAAGACGGGTCGTCGACCTCTGACGGACAGAAACCAAAGCCTGCAAAGCAGACTGTAAATGCGACCTCTGTTGATAAGAGTAAAAGTGAGAATCTTCGAAGGAGAAAAAGACAACCTGAAAATTCACCATCCATATCCCCTTCATCCCAAGCGCCTCCACATAAAAGATTAATATCATCTCAAGGACAATCTCCCTCATTACAAGGCGATGGCAATGGTCAAGATGACTCCAGTCTTAATGGGATGTCCTCAAAAAGAGACACAGACCATGGGAGAAAACTGAAAGATTCAGTTAGAACTGCTTCTCCTAAAACCAGTGTTCCTTCGCCTAAGGCTAGGCCCAGCATTACTAAAGATAAGAGTTCAGTAAAGAAATTAAAGTCCGATAAATCTGCGTCACCCAAACCTAGTAAGAAGGACTCCTCTGTAAATTCAGTGTCTCCTGGACCTCTGCTCAAAGCAGAGAAACCTGCGAAATCTGATGGGAAATATTCACCCCGTGTGGGTAAGGCAAAGTCTGATAAACGAGTTAAAGTTTCACCAGGACCACCTTGCATTGCCATCGGAAAGAAAAGGAGTTCTTCCCATGATAGATCACCAAGGCCCTCAAACAACTCATCCGCTTCCAATTCGCCAGCTGTCGCAAGTGGACCATCCCAGAGATCTACTGGACTGTTTTCCACGGACTGGGACACTGCTAGTTTCACTCTCCCCGAGAGTGGAGGGGAATCATCGCGAAGTGCTACGCCCCAGAATGTGTGCAAAGCCCCGAGTTCTTCTAATCCTTCTTCTATCTTTGATTTAGATTTTGCTGATGCTAGTTCATCTCAAATAACAAATAGCATGTTTGATAGGCCCGATTCTCCTGCAAGCTTTGGAGATGAGCGGCCATTTACTCCCACAATAAGTGCATTTTCAGAAGTTCCTCAAAGGACAGACTATTATTCTCAAAGAGAGGAGGAGGTGGATGATGATGATGATGAGGAAGAGGAAGAAGAGGAGGAGGAGGAAATGGAGGAAAATATGACAGAAACCCTCGAGGATGAAGTTGTAACACCTCCCTGTCCTGTTCTTGAAGGTGACATTGATCGCATTCACAACGAGGAATGGGAGGGGGTGAACGGTTGCTACAACGACAGGGGAGAATGGTTCGACTGGATGCAGTGCCTGACTGTAAATACTGATGAGGAAAATTCTATACAAATTCTACCCTATGTATGTATCGATTAGAAGGACATTGATATGCCCATTGTAAGTTATTTTTTATGCGGATGGATGAATGCAGAGTGAAATGTAAATGTCCTTTTCTCTTTTCTTTATTATTATTTTTTTTTTACTGATTACTTTGGTGCAAATATGACTTATCAAAAGTAATACCTTATATATTCAGTTTAGATTGGACAGAAATTATGCTTATCTAGGTATTTCCTAGAATGTTTGAGGTAAAGCAAGTTCTGGAGCTAATAGGAGAGCTGGTGCGTTGGAAAATGGCTTATAACCATGACAAGGAACCTTGTCATTGTTTCTTGAACAGGGTAAGGACATTTGCAAAATAAATGAAAATAATTGTACTTCCAATGCCCCAGTAACTATGCAGAGTTATGTACATGCATGCATGGTAATTCAAAGTTTTCATTGACAAGAGATTGGTGCCTATAAAAACTATATCTCGGTTTTTAGCCAAAGAAGAACACAATATACCATTTGATCTAACCTGGGTCCCGTAACATAAAGGTTTGCGATTAATCGCTATTTGATTTAGCGATCAATTGCAAACTTTTGTACATGATTTGTCATCACTATTTGATTTAGCGATTAATCGCAAACCTTTATGTTACGGGGCCCAGGTTGGAATCTCCATTATCTAATACACATTGTTATTGTGAAATCATGCATAACAAACATACAGAATTCAAAGCCAAAATAAAAAAGCAACAAACGCTAGAGGCTGCAGCCTGCAGGAACATTTCATCCAGAAACAATTCAAAGTGGTACAGAGAACAAGCACAAATTTTGTTTATAAATATTGTTACTTTATTATTACTTAATCTAAAAGATTCCAATCCTCAAAACCGTCTGTTTTTTTCCTTACCGGTAATGAAAAGCTTTTTATGAAACCTCAGAACATAGACTATCAATACATGTTCGAAATTGCCATAAGAGGCTTGCCTGACTTTAGTACCAAATAAATAAGAAGGTTTGAAGCATTTTTGCTCCAAATACCTTGTGTTGCACATGCATGGGGCTGCAAATTAAAATGAAAGGAACTAAAACTGAATGACTTACATGTACTTGCATGCCTGACAGTGTTGTAATGATTCAAGTCTTTTCCATCCTAGATGTAGGTAAATAATCAAATGAATTACATTCTTGCATTTTTTTTTTTGTAAGGGAAAGGTTATCATTTAGCTGTTTTTCGTTGTTATTTTTGTCCAAGGATTACACGTTTACGATGCTTGGTTTGATATTTTACACAACCATTTATAAGACTGATGACAAAAGCAATGCATAAGAAATTACCACTAGATATAAAGGAAATTCTACATATTTACATGTAGCTGCTCTGTAAGCTTGAATTATTGCAGTGGTTTTATTTTTTTAAATTTCAGGGTACTAGCCTCACAAAAATTTCTTCTTAGTATGATGCACAGTCATATGCCTAAAAACTCTGTCATAAATGCAAAAATAACAACACGCTCAACTTTCAAATTGGTCCTACAACGCCAAAAAAATTTACATGCAAAAATATTGGCTTATACAGTAAAAATGGGAGAATTCATATTGCACTGCATGCCTTGTGCCAAAATATTGTTCTTATATATCATTTCAGGAGATTTATTCCAGAAATATTTGTGCAAGGTTGAAATATAATTATTGTAATGTAATTTCCAGGACTGAGGTGTTCTTATACTTATCGATGTGAAGATAAATTTTATGAAAGAAAATTAGAGAATATTCTGCACGAAATATTGTATGTTGAAGCAGTTCTCCAGAAAATTGTGATATGTGAGTTTGTGATACATTATTTTTCTGAAGCTGCTTGTTTGTACAAATGGAAAGAGAGCAAATGCAATATATTATGATTATGGTAAATTGTAAGAAATAATTTGGTTCAAGAGACAACTGATTTGAATTTTATAGTCATTATGATAGAAAATTTATTTTATAAGAAATATGAATGGTAAAAATGACACCAATATCACATAAATGCTTATAACTTACGTGTACTGTAGGGGTGTTGTTTGAAAAGTGCAACCGATTGCAAAATTGACAGTTGCAATCAAATGTGCGCACTTAAAAGAATGATGTTAATTTGCACAAGTGCAACTGATTCTTTCTTACAACACCCTCTTAGTCCAAGAGTTCAAGATAGGGTTAAAAGATAATCCTGGGATTAAATGAGTCCTTGGAAATGGATATAGATAGAAAATGATCAGGTGCTATCGATTGTATACATGTCTTTGTCATACACCAAAAAGTGTTTAGACTGAATCCCTTCCCCCCCTTTTTCTTTAAATTTTTTTTTTTATTGAAGTGATACAAAACTGGTGAAATGTTATTTACTTAATTGTCACTTGTCCTTTCTATGCAACTTATACATAAATACCATGTGGGACCGTGGTATTAACTGAGTGGGTACAATTTTCCGATCTTTATTTGCATATTACACAAATTATTTTTTTCAAGGATCATTTGGCAAATATTTCATTCATATTGCTCATCATTCTGCCCAATTTATTAAATTATGTTATCTTTTTTTTTGTCAATAAAACCCAGAATCTTAATTTCTCACGGCAACTAAACTTCATGTACAGAGTGAATCAAGAAAATTGGTAAAACTTTTGAAATGTCTATCAAGTTGCATTTTATGATACTATTTTTTAAAGATATTTTCATATTTATAGTTCCTCCATTATCTTTTCTATCAAATGCCACTGATCAATTCATGCTTTGATGAACAACAGCTGTTTATATGTATGTCCATGGTGTTAAAAATGCCTTGTGCCTAAATCGACAGAAGGCATTCGCAATCTCAAACAACTCATTGGAACAATCATTCCCATTCAAAGAAATTTCTCTTAGCCATGAATTAATGTTGTTCATGCACTTTTGTTAGAATCTCATCAAAGTTTTATTGATCTTATTAATTTATGCATTGACTTGATAGACTAGGGGGTGTTGCGCAAAAGTTGCAATTGATTGCAAGTTGGAATTGATCGGAATGCGCTAATCAAAATCATTGTTTCAGACGCGTCATGTTACATGCGCATATCGCGCTAGAATGAAACTGCGCGTTACAATTTGTAAAGTTGCAGTTGATTTTGAGCAACACCCCTTAGACCATGGAGCATCATGAAACCAGAAAACATATTGATAGTATTTCAAGTTGCATTTTTTTAATGTTCATTGATACTCTGTATAGTTGAGGCCCATGCTGTTATAACATAAGAAAAACTAACTTTGTACAAGCTTGTTCAAACAGCTTTGTTTTGGGGGTTTTTTTTTTACTATTGATAAAAGAAAATTCATCAAATCACTATCCCTGCTTCAAATTCAAAATAGTATAAATACTCATGCAAATAGATTCATGTCTTCTTGTGCTACTGTATTTCCACTATTTATTCTAAGGATGCCATTCTCTGACCTTCTGTTTTTGTTTAACATCACTATTTTCTTGTACTATCGTGTGTGCATTATAGTGTAATAGGAAATCTACTATGGTAACTTTTTCAAACCACACAATATTCACTACATATTTTATAGTGGCCAGTATTACGAAAGATAATGGAATAATGTTTTATTATGATAATATCAATTCCCTTTGTTAATGTCACTCTGCTCAGAATATGTAAAGCTACACATGAAGAGAAAACAGTAATAGACTTTACAGAAAAATGGCAGCCAAATTTGCGAAAATACATATAAAATAGAGAAAACAAGTTTTTAATTCATATTTGTCTCTCAATTTCATTTGATAGTGTGTTCAGAATATATGGATAGTTCTGTATAAATTACAGTCAAAATTGTAGTATATTGAAAGTGAAGAAAACTGCAATGAAAATGTAGAATAGCATTCACATTTAACTAGATTACATTTTTTTTTGCAAGTACATTTTTATTGAAAAGAATAGCTTCTTAATGCAGGATAAGTTGATGCCAAATATATTAATTTAAATTCCTCTATGCTACATTCCTTTCAGCTTTGTGGTGCAGTAGAAATTAGAGTTAGTGGAATTGGGTTGAAGTATAATGATTAGGCCTGTCAGACTAGGAAAACAATTTTTCCTGATAAAATTGTACCTTTAAAAGGAGAAAATATTTTGGCATTAATAGTTTTATTTGGATACATGTGTGATTGCAATCATGGATTTTTTTTGTTGACGAGTTAGAATTTTTCTAACAGAGGCTGGAGTAAAGAAGTAAGGAACATACCGTAGTCATACTTGTGAAAGCATGCTGTTTTGTTTCTTTTGTTGTTAAATGATGTATAAGATTATTGAAAAGAAATTTAACATTTTCAAAACACAGCAAG
The DNA here is from genome assembly GCA_036244855.1 of Temnopleurus reevesii. NCBI lineage: Eukaryota > Metazoa > Echinodermata > Echinoidea > Temnopleuroida > Temnopleuridae > Temnopleurus > Temnopleurus reevesii. The sequence goes on along the minus strand of BQKZ01004744.1, from coordinate 46,726 downwards.
AAGTTTGGGAGAAGATGAAAGAAAGAAAGCATTTTTTTTTTATAAACGATACTTAAAAAGTAATATTTTTATACTGATCTTGAAATTGATAATGAAATTTTGTTAATGAGTGTGTCTTTTTGGGTGTTATTCGAAAGTTACAATTTATCGTAAGTTGCAGTTGATTGGTATGTGCTGATCGAAATATAGTTTCATGCACATTTTGTTATAAGTGCAAACTTTGCACAATTGAAAATGTGCATTTTAATTTGCAACTGGTTTGCTGTTAATTTTTGATCAATTGCAACTTTCTAGCAACACTCCTTACTGATTTTTTCCTTTTTCCCCCTTGAATATAAGCAATATGTGTTCCTTTTTGTGCCTTTATGACTTAGTTTAAAGTAGAAATGCCACAAATGTAACTTTATTTAAATTTGTTCATAGAATGAAATGTGTTCATTTTTAATTTTCCATTCTTTGCATGTTTTGATTATCTTTTCCTTAGAGGGGCAATGAACTTGAATGATGCATGTGAAATGAGTGACATATATAATTAGATTACTTCTTGCAAGTATGCCCTTTGTGAAAAGATACTATGGCTCTAAAGAGCATGATCATTTTGATTTTGAAACTTGATTTTGAGAAAAAAAATAAATGAGTAAAAATTACAACAAATGAGAGTGAAATTTTGTTCTTTGAGGGTGTGAAGTGTTTACCATACCAATCGGTTGGTCACCAATTGATTAATTTTTAATTTTTAAATTTTTGGTTTAATTTTTAATTCTAAATGAATGTATTTTGGTCTCCCACATTGTTTAGCTAATTCTTGAACGAGAGAAATGATATATACTTTTAATAAGTGATTCTGATGCAGGCGTTTGTGCA
>BQKZ01004744.1:16387-45062 GCA_036244855.1 Temnopleurus reevesii | reverse complement strand
CACATAATTTTGTGGCTCTCCTCAAGTGGTCTGATATTAATCACAGTTCATTGACCAATCTTGGATCAGCCCTTGCCCCCTTTGGTCTACGGTTTAACTAAAGAAGAAAATCCATAGCTAGAGAGAAAAAAAGGTCCAGCATCGCGCAGCGACATTGGCCTTGACTTGACCAACAGATGGCGACATTTCACCTGACGTCACGTAAATGGCGGAGAGCGTGTGTCCGAGAAACTCCTGCCAAGACAATATTTTTTTCCTGCTAATTAGAAATTATTAAGGAACATTGTGACTTACGCTTAAGTTTTTCACAATTTTTAAGGAAACTATCACCATGATCATAGTACTGAAAACGTTGCAGCAGAAGACTTTCCGTGTGGAAATCGATGAATCTGCCACAGTAAGTGAATTTCAATCGTTCCGCTGCGTCATGTTTCATTCCTTGTCTGATTTGAATGTGTTTTGTGTGTGTGTGTTTGTGTGGAATGGAAATGAAACTTCATGAGGTTCAATTTTGAGTTGTGACTTGAGAAATAATGGGATTATGAAGTTATCAATTTAAAATTTTTGTTTATATTGATCATTAGTTATTAAGAAATTATTGTGTGAGTATCTCCAGGCTGCTGAATATTTTTCTTTGTCATGCGATGAAGTTTTGTGTCAAACTGAAGAGCAGACAAGTCAAATTGAAAACAGAATGATTCAATTATTTTGAAGCTAGCTAATGTTAGGGAGAATTTTGTGATCGGTTGTGTTGCTGTTTGGCTTAATCGTTCTTAAAACTTCCTTTCATGTGTACACCAGCGGCAGTGTAGGCTGCCGGCTGGATACGAAAGTGCATTAGCCAGGCATTAGCGCTGTTTAGGTCCCGCATGATTCACGCTTTATTCATTGCACGCAGCAGCTCAGTGGAATCAATCCACCGCAATAGACTAGTCGTCACTAGTGTTTAAAGAAATGCGTGCACTACGCTACGGCACTCTCAGCGAGGAGGTTCTTAATCTTAACGTACGATATCGCCCGCTGTTTTAATTAGCGTCATTCTCCTGAAATAGGCTACCCCTCCTCCATAGACTTACGTTTATTTAGTCAGCGGCGGGGAACCTCATTGATCTCCACAGAATTTGATGTACAAGGGACTAAGAGAGGTGGCTTATTTCATGATTTTAGCATAATTAGCCATAGTTTCAATCAAGGCCTCTTTTAAACACGAAGCTTATTTCTCAGACAGAAAAATCTATTGAGTAAAAAGTTTTTTTAACAACAAAAATTATTTCGAAGTTGTTTTCAACGATTTCTGATTTCCACCATTGATATTTTCCTGTATGTAAAGGATTATGGTCAAGGAATAGTCAGAATTTCTTGCAAAGTACCGTATGGGTACCGGTTTCCGGCCATCCTGGTATAACCGGCCACCAAGCCTCATGCAGTTTGTCTATGGCGCGCACATGGCGCGCACTTAGGTTAAATGCGCGCCCAAATAAGCGCACGTACGCTTCAACACAATCCCTATGGAGGCTCAAATCACCAGGCAGGCGGCCGGAAACACCCGTCCCATGTCGCTTGGCGATCGCCGATTGCTGCGCGAATATACGGGCGCCATTCATTAAGTTATGCACATCAATTTAAAGCCCAGAATTTCGGCTAAATTATGATCTGAAAATAAACTTGAAATGCTGGATCTTGTGAATTGTGGAAGAGCAAAACTGCTTAAGCGGCCGGGAACTGGTGCTCATACGGTAATGTTTATTAATTTGGGATGAAAGTTCAAAATCATCTAACTTTCGGCCTTAATTAAATGTTGTTGTCATATATTGATTTCCATATCAATTTCCAAAAGATGAATGAGGTATTGTGAATCTGATATGGTGAAGATGGCAATTTATCTGCCCATGATATTGCCAAAAAATGATTTTGTAATTTGTAGAAAAACATTGGTTCTTGCAACACTGATCTGGATGCTTCCAATCTTTTTTAAAGGATTGTAGAATTGTATAAAGTGGCCATACTATTTGATTCCTTGATAATTTTCTGTTAAACTAAATCTTGCACCGTTGATGGAAGTGAATTTATTACTTTTTAAAATCATTTTTATTCCAACAAGATTGCGTTGAAATGATTGAATTTTTATTATTGTTTTCTAAATTGTAACATTTCAAAGGACAACAATTCGTGAGATTAATTCTTATTTTGATGCATAATTGTTGCAAAATTTGAAAGATAGAATTGACAGTTAGTCCAGGTAGTGGGCAAATATCGTTTTTTTTTAATCTTGTGCATTATTTTGGAAAGATTAACAGGAAAACAAGGTGGTAGAAATTCAATTCCATGTGAAATGTCTTGCCCCCTTTTTTTAACAATGCCCTTTTCAATGAAATTTAAAATGCCTCAGATTAAAAAAAAAACATGATAAAAGTGCAAAATGCACTTTGAAAAAAAATTGTACTGATTTTTCAATTATTTATCCACTCAATTTGTCAGTATTTTGTCCGCTGAATTGTAAAAAAAAAAGTGTTAAATGGTATTAAGAATATTATGCTTGTCTGCAATTGGGCTGCATTTGATAGACTGCATGCCATTGTATTTTAAACCCATGCTGAATAACACAAAATATTTTACCAGAAACCTGCCGCCTTTTGTAAGGGAAGATCCACATTAGAAAAGTAAATCTTGCAATAATCTAAAGTGGAAATGGAACAGACAAAATTGGAAAATAAACAAGAAACTCTTGACTATTTGCAAGACAGAAAAACATTAAGTCAAACAATATGTTTATCGAAATTAGCAACCTTTGGTGATTTGGTCATGTGACATGGAATGAGGTCTGAACTCTGAATGTCAATTATCCTTAAGTAAAGATGTGTTAAAGTGTCAATTCTACATGCTGACAATTTTACTTGAGTTACTTCTCAAATTTCCATACAGTAAAAAATGAATAAATTTCATTTCATAAACACAAAGTCTCTAATCTTCATACCTTGAGCCTAAATCTGGACATTCTGCATCAAACAAGGTTAATTTATATTTGCTTTATTTTTTGTCACCTTGACAACTTCAAATTGACTCAGGGGAGCATTAAAATAGGACCTTAGAGGTCTGATAATTAACAGGACAAGGCCACAGTAAACACGTGTTGGGCAATGCTTCAAAATCTGTTTAGTCTCACCGCCCACTTCTGACTCATACTGTTAGACTCTTTGGGCGAAAACTCAAACAAGTAGGCGGTATCTTTGTGCCGTATTTGCCTAATATTAGCTCTTGTGTCAGGGAATAATATGTGCCTTTACAGTTGTTCATATCATGGAACATTATGGACCGTAGTTTTTCTGGGAAGCACCAGCGCGCGCTTTGTTTACACTGCGTGAGATCACTTCTGTACTAGAAAAACTACCCATAATGCTCCCTGTTAATTAACAGCAGTAAAGGCACGTATTTTACTTTTCATATTTGTTAAGCAGTTTTATATGTATTGGAAGCATTTTCAGTACTTTAGTGTAAAGTTCTGTGTGAAAAATTTGCTAAACAAAACATCTTTTTTTTTATAGCAATCCTGCTAAAATGCATAGCAAATTTCTGTGTGAGATACCAGGAAAATTATTCCATGTGTTTCATTCGTCCAGTCTTGATACACAAGAGTAGGATTTTTTTAAGTTGTGAGGTACATGTATGGTGCATATGGTATTCTGTTTGTACTAGCTTTAATAATTTGGCTGTTTCGTGCAACTGTCGGACTCAAATGAGCACATATAAATATGAGAAGGTTTTTATTTATGCATACCAATTTCACAATAGAGCACTCTACATGTTTATTGTGACTGTATTATTGAAAGAAAGGCATTGCCATGAATGATGACAATTCACAATTTTCAACCCCATTTATTAGCCTGTAAATGTACCCATAGGTTGTATTTGGTATAAACTACTGCTTGAGTTTTTGGCTAGTTTTACCTTGAGAATACATGTAGTTTGGCGTTATTAATGATAAATTGATCCATGAACCCCAGTGATCAGTAGCACACATGATACCATTTTTATACACATAACATTTATACAACTGTAAGTTCATGGCTGATAATTGTTTTTTCTCCATTTTTATTTCTTCATATAGGTTAGGAATCTCAAAGATGAAATTGAAAAGACACAAGGGAAAGATTTCCCTGCCTCAGGGCAAAAATTAATTTATGCAGGTGAGAATTCCCTTTTCTAGTTTGAACAGATAATGTGTTTTATTTCAATTGATAAAAGATTATATCTACATGCTATTGAATGTAATCAAGAAATTCTTGATAATGGATGTTTAAAGGGAAACCCCTCCCTTGAATTATCGTGCTCTCAACGAAAGAAGAAATGTTCTGAATAAACTCTGAAAATTGTTAAAAAGCAAACTCAGATAAACCATTAGAAAGTTTGAATTGTTCACGTTTCCTATGGTACTTTCTTTTGGGATCATTGAGTTGGCAACTTTTAGAGAATCTATATTCTTTGTTAATTTTTCCAGAAAATCAAACAGAATATTTTTTGCTAAGAATAGCATACCCTGATCAATTATATTAGTACTTTATTCTACCTTTATTATGAATTTGATATTAATCCATTGTTGAATAAATCATATCCAATATAATTTTTCAATTGACTTGTTTATTAGATATATGTACACATATTGTAAGTGATGAAAGTAATTATGAAGAGAATATTTATATAATATTGGATGGCAATGAATGGAATACCAGGAAATATTGCACGAGTTAGGGCAATATTGGCCCTAACGAGTGCAATATTCCCGGTATTTCATGAAATAAAGCCATCCAATATAATTATTATTATCTTTACTTTCCGGTAGAAGTACCAGAAGGCTGATCTCCCATGACACATAGTTCCAATCGCTGTCTTGTAAATGCACGGTACGGTACGGTACCCTCCAACAATCCAATTCACTGCAGTTTAACTGTAGTTCAACACTGTACATGTAGTTCAACACAATTCCACACTGTATTCCACACTGTGTTTAACACTATTCAACACTGTCTTTTCGGCATAGAATCTCCTCAAAATCGTCCTCGGTTAATGAAGCAAAACGAGACCGGGGCGCTGCCATTTTGATCGCGAACAAAATCAAAACAAATTTCGCGCAATATCGTCGGTCAGTACACACACACACGCAAAGCCTATGGGATTTCCGTGAGAGTGCTTCGCACACTGCAGAGAGCTTGCAACAGCTGATCACTGCTTTGCGCATGCGTGAAATTGAAGCCGTAAAACATGGCATAATATTGCACGGAAATAAAACACGGGAGCCTATGGGGAATTTGTCCGGTCATGCAACACGGTAAATTGTTGCACAACAGGAAATACAATACACGTATTAAATGCACCGCTTAAAACTCTCATATAGATAATAATTCAAGAAACACCTCAAACCCATCTTTATAATTCCTAATGTAGCTGAATGTATGTATTTTTAAGCAGCGCTTTGTGTCCTCTGGAAAAAGCGCTATATAAATTATAGTATTATTATTATTAAAAGGTTGATGAAAATGTGTACCAGTAGTGCTTGATCAAACTGATGAAAAATCCTGCAGGCATGATTGAGATTCTATTTATTTGATTATGACATTCTGTCTGCAGCTTCTACAGGAAAACTCATGTGTGACTGTCATACAGGAAGTAAAGCTTTTATGGACAAATTTTTAAATCTAAAACACAAATCTATTTCTTTCTTTTTTCATCCTGTGTACAGGTAAAATCTTAAGTGATGATAGCATTTTAAAGACTTACAGTATAGATGATAAAAGCTTTGTGGTCGTCATGGTTACAAAGGTGAGTTCTATTATTATTCCTTGCATGTACATTGTATTATGGCCAGTTTTCATTAATATTTTCTGCATTAATAACAGTGTATTTTGAAATAGAGACATAAATAGATTTTCATGGACTTTACAAACCCAGTCTGAAGTATCCAAATGTGAAGCTTGGTTCCTTTAGTTTGGTTACTTTGTATAGGATGATGATTTTTTTGTGAGTCATCCGTTTGATAAAGTTTGCATTGTCTGACATTTATTCATTCATTTTTTAGTCTAGAACCCATGAGAAATAGACCATTCCAGCTTTAATGGGTTGTCCTGTCATGTTGTATGATACTTTTGTACTTCTTTTTTTATTTTGTAATTCACAGATAAATAAGAATAAATCAAAATCTCCTTAACTTAGACCAACTCTGCAAAATAGTTTGAGCACTTAAGTGGTTTTGTTTGAATTGGAAGTGCTCATTTGTGTGTAAACTCAGGGGCCCGTATTCCGATAGCGAGGTTTAATTAACCCTGGTCTAAATCTGTGGTTTAAGTATGGATAGCCAAAAGTGCCAAAACTTTATTTACAATGTATACTTCCTATGTTAACTGCTCTCTTTCCCCATGCTCTAATAATGTAGAAAACTATTGAAGTTTTTATTCAGAGACAGTTTGAAATACCATGACTGCTAAATTTGCTGGTAAATTAAACATCGACTGTTATAGATTCAAGCCTCTTTTGGCTTCCCATACTTAAACCACATATTTAAACTCTAGTTTAAGTTAAACCTGACATCAGAATACTGGCCAGTGAGTACTCACAGGAGCCAGAGCGTGCTTTCTACTGTTTGCAGCACTTGCCTAAACCCGTGGCTTGGTCTAATAGATGTGATTCCTACCTTCAGAATTAATGCAGCACAGAAAGGTTTACCACTGTGTTCATTTATTCATCATTACAGAGGCTGCAGTCAGAAGAAAAGAAAGAGGAGAAGAAGGAGGAGGCCAAGCCACAAGAAACGCCAGCACCCGCAGCCGCAGCCAGCGCATCAGCCAGCAGTGCCCCAGCGGCTGCCGCTTCAGCAGCGGAGAGCGCCCCCAAGGCAGCGGAAGAAAAGAAACCAGAGGAGAAGGCAGCAGAGTCAGCCGCAGAAACGAAAACGGATGAGACGAGTCCGCGTAGCCTGTAAGTTGTATGATTTTTTTTTCATACGAAGGTGTTTATAGAATAGGCACTCTCTCACAGTTTATTGATGTTACTTTAAAGTATATATTGATAGGGAAAACGGAAATGTGACAATTTTGGTGTGTATGGAGAGCTAAGAGGCTATGTAACATAACTGCCAGATTGTATAATACCTTATCATTATCTAAAAAGAGTAATGGGGTTTGAAAACAAATGCTCTAAATTGCCCTGTTCGCCACAAAAGTTGTACTTTAACAACGCCACCAAATATACCGGTACTCCTGTTTATGCACGCTGCTTGTGTGAAGAAATCACACCCAAAATGGGACCAGCACACTAGTGTATGTAAACTCTTAAATTTGGAGACGTGAGGTTTCTGCCCTTAGTCTTATCGTATCAGTCCCCTTTCCAATTTAATACATGTTTGATGAAAAATCACTACTACGTTTTAAGCAGACACGATTTCAGTACTAATTATGTACAAAACGGATCAACACAAGCATAAAAGATGGGGAAAAATAAATGATATTAATTTCTATCAATATCTACTTTAAACTTTCAGGACAGCCACCAATGATCTTTGCTCTTGCTTGATCACATTCATGGTATTGATCAGATAAGGTCTTCTCATGGATATGTGCAACCTGGATCGAGTTTCATAAAGCGGTTTGTAGAGTTAGTATGCACAAATCTACAAATGACTCACGACCCTTTCTTGCACTCAATGATAACCACCATCGCTAAATCACATCTGAGAAATTGTCACTGGTTCCATGTAATGTTTGTTTCTATATTTACCCTTTTTTTCTTCCAGTGAAGCCTTCCACAGTGCTGAATCAATGTTGGTCACAGGTGAAGATTATCAGAGCATGGTTACGGAGCTGATGAGTTTAGGCTATGAAAGAGATATAGTTATTCGGGCAATGCAAGCCAGCTTTAACAATCCCGACAGAGCTGCTGAGTACCTGCTCACTGTAAGTATTTGGATTTTTTATAAACCCTCTAGAGATGCGAACCTAAAAGAAGAGTCTATCAAAAAAAAGTATTTCTTCAACTGGAGCACAAAAATAAGATGAACAGAGCAAAAAAAAGTTTGAGAAAAATCGGACAACTAATAAGAAAGTTATGAATGTTTCGATATCTAAAGAAATTGGCAACTGATGTTGTCATAGGTGCCCAACTGACCATTTATCATATTCATAGCAGTTATAAAATGTTACTTTTCCTCCAAAAATATGATATTCTCAAAAATGTAACTATGGGACATCCTCATGATAGATATGCAAATTTCCTATTTGCATGTCTACATTCATTCAAACTTTGTATCTTTCTGGAGAAATTAATTTTGCCCCATAAATGAAAATAAAATTTTGGTTTAGTGGCGCACCCATGATGTCATCAAATTGGCAACATGTCTGAAAATTATCACTGATTTGGTAATTTTTAAGAATTCAGAAATTTTTCTATTACTTGTCCGATTTTCTTCAAACTTTTTTTTTGTTCTGCTCACTAAAATTTTCTTCTCCTATTAAAAATATTATTTTGGGGTCGACTCTTAATTTAAAGGGAAACTTCATTCTGATAGTGATGTGCTATCAGTAAATTAAGAAGAATAAGATGAAAAAACTTTGAAAAATTGATCAAAATTAGATGATAATAATACACAATCAAAATCCACAATGTTTCTATAGTGCTTGATGTGAAGTGTCTCTAAGGGGATGTTGCTCAAATCAACTGCAGATCAACTGCAACTTTACAAATTGTAATGCACATTTCCATTCACGCGCGATATGTGCATTTCACAAGATGCGTATGAAACGATAATTTTGATTGGCGCATTCCGATCAACTGCAACTTGCGATCAATTGCAACTTTTGAGCAACACCCCCTAAGTGTGCATTGGATGTATTTTCATGCAAATTTGAGCCTTTCGTCACCAGCGATTGGCTGAGACTATGGATATTGTTATGTTTTTTTCTCACATTTGTCCAGCCCTTGCATTACATATTCACATTTTTAATTTTGACCTCGTGTCTATCCCTTTATGGTTGACATCCTTGTTGACATAAATTCCTTCTCACAGTGATTTCACGGTGTTCATTTTTATTTATGTTTGTGCAGGGTAATATTCCAGAACCAACTCCTGAGCATACACCTGTATATATACACCATACCATATGTGTCTTAAGTTGATTATTGCACAGAGAACGATATGAATTATGATTGATTCTGATGAGCAATATACTAGCATAAGACATTGAATAATAATCAAATACTTTTTCACAGTGATTTCACGGTGTTCATTTTACATGCAGGGTAATATTCCAGAACCAACTCCGGAGCCTACACCTGTATATATACACCATGCCATATGTGTCTTAAGTTGATTATTGCACTGAGAACAATGTGAATTATGATTGATTATGATGAGCAATAGACTAGCATAAGACATTGACTAATAATTAAATACTTTTTGACAGTGATTTCATGGTGTTCATTTACATGCAGGGTAATATTCCAGACTCAATTCCTGAGCCTGCACCTGAAGTTGGTCAGCAGCCTTCTCAACCATCTCAACAACCATCACAACCATCATCTCAGCTTGGTGGTAAGAGAAAACAATGATATTAATAATAATACTGATGGTGGTGGTGATGATGATGATGATGATGATGATGATGATGATGATGATGATGATGATGATGATGGCGGTGATGATGATGACGATGACGATAATGATGATAATGATGATAAGGATGATAATGATGATGATGATGGTGATGATGGTGATGGTGATGGTGATGGTGATGGTGATGATGATGATGATGATGATGATGATGATGATGATGATGATGATAATGATATGATGATAACAATAACAGCAATAACAATAATAATAACAATAACATATCCAGATCAGGTATAATGTGGGTAGTCTTTCATAAATCTATGAATGACTGATGACCCTTACATTGATACTCCTATGTCCTATGATGAATTAACATCTGTGGAAGGATCACCAGTTGCGTGCAGCTCCACAGAAAGCTTTATGATACACAACCCTGAGCGGTGTTTCACAAAATTACAAAAGACTTTTAGAATGACTGTATGCATGACTGGTATCAGTTCTGATGCTGAATGATCGAGAATCTTACGCGTATTACACTCGTTAACATACTCCAGTCTTTCTTAAGGTCTTGCCTAACTATAGAACGATTTGATGAAACACAGTACTTTAAAATGGAACGTTTTTATGAATTTATTGAATTTATTATGTGCAGTCTGGTCTCCATTCTCTCATGCAAATAAATTGATTTGTTTTTATTTCAGGAGGTGGTGTTGATGCCCCTTCGTTGGAATTCCTAGCTCAACTACCCCAGTTCCAATCCTTAAGAGAAGCAGTAACGTCAAATCCTGGCATGCTTGGTCAGTTTCTCCAGACATTAGGTCAATCAAATCCAGAGCTTCTACAGGTTAGTTGAATTAAATTTGATTTACGGTGGAAACTCCTTATAAAGAGATCTGATATAACAAAATATCTGATATAAAGAGGTAAAAAATCTGGTCCCAGCTCTTATTATCTTATTAACTTTTTTAACTCTGCTATAAAACGGTATTTTTGATGGCCCCAAGCACCTTGTTATACGGAGTTTCGACTGTAGTAGAAAGGACTCTCCCAAATAATTTTTTGGTTACCCTAAAATGCCTTTTGTAAAAAATAATGTCAGTTGCTGAGAATTTTTTAAAAATGATTTTATTTCAGAAACACATTTCATTTATAAAAGAAGACTTTAAAAAGTCATGAGGGAGCGGAAAGCCAAAGATTGTCTCATAATGTCTTTAGGTTGCTTTTCACATGTTTTTTTATGACTATTATTTGAGTGAACAGTGAAAAAAATATCACTTGGGGCTGTTTGCAGAGGGTCACTGTGAGTTGGTCAAGGGTAACCAAACAATTATTTTTATTTTGCTTAGGCAGCAGTAAAAAGTACACACAAAAAAATGAAAGGAAATAAAGAAAGGAGCTGATAAAGATTATATGAATAAAGAAGGAAAAGGAAGGAAAGAGTGAACAGAACAATTTTATATGAAGAATATTCATACAGTGAAACTTATCCACAACAGACCCACAAAGACAAATAAAAAACAACTCACCTGCGAACAAAATGATTTTCACACGGCAACTGACTCGGATGGCAGATCAGTACCAATTCATTTGGCGTTAACAAAGGTGTGCATATGAATTGCAATGCTAAGGGATCTCGGTTAATGACCCAAATCAGTCCTAATTTCATACCTGATTGCCATCGCCCATTTTCCAAATTCCACAGATGATAAACCAGCGGCAGGAAGAATTCATTGCTCTTCTCAACCAGCAACCAGACGCAGCCGCACAGCCAGCAGTAGGGGGAGGAGGAGGTAGCGGGTCGCAGCCCTCGACCCCAGCCGGTCAGCAGTCAGCCTCACAGCCTGCCATGCCACCAGCCCAGCAGGCCGGCGGACAGGGAGGGGGACCAGGCATCAGGATGTCAGCTGAGAACCCTGGCGTCGCTTACATCGAACTCACCAGCGAAGAGAGGGACGCAATTGAAAGAGTAAGTCCATGTGTGAATGTTCTCAGGATACTGTCCAAGCCCTGAGTTTGTGGTTATGTCATGACATTTTAGATTTCGTATGTATAGTTTGTGACCTGGGTTGTGTTTCATAAAGCTGTTTGTAGATATACGCATGACTCTACGCACGACTCGTGACCCTTTCCTGTACTCAATGACAACTCCTGTCACTGAATCCCAACTGAGAAAGGGTCACCATTTCTTCTTAGAGTCATGCATAGATCTACAACCTTGGTATGCAAAATTTGTGAATTTGGAATCAAACTTCACATTCTGAGTTATTACTTTGTATCCACATGTCACAAACTTAAAATCTCTCATTCCCATTTTTACGACTCGGTTGCAAATTTCCTGGCACATTTCCTGAGCCGTCTTTGAGTGTATTTTAGGGCCACCATAGGATATGGTTATGTCATAGAAAATCATGATAATAAGATCCTCAGGGAAAATGAAACTTGCCTTGCTAAATGAATTTCAAGACACATTCATATTGGGGGTAAAAATACAGAAGAATTTAAAGAGTGCGGACCAGTATAATGACTGTTTTGTGCTGTCAAGTCTAATTCTCTGATGAGTTTTCACTGGACAATCGGGTCACATTCATTAAAAAAAATGTGTATTTTTGTCTTGTCATTTTACAATCCTTCACAAGTGAACAATTGAACAGTTTTTGTTTCTTGCTATTTTCCAAAGAAATTTAAATGGACCTCAAACCTATTTGCAGAGTAACAGATTATATATATTTTTTTACTCTGCTAGACCAATTATAAAGGTATGCCTCATCCATGTGCTGATTTCATCGTGAAGTAAAAGAATTCAATGCAGATTGTATTCTGGGTCTTTTGGAAAAAAGTGGATGATTAATGTACAGTGGAAATCATTGATTTAAAGCTCAGAACAATGGATATGATCCAATGGTCCCCCTTTGTTCCCACGGTTTTAACTTCGTAGCTAATTTAATATTGATAACAGGAAAGGCTTGCACTGAATGTTGTTTACTGCACTCTTGAACAATTTTTTTGACTTTGCAATAATTGATATTTTCTCCATTTTTCCCTCTTTTTCCTTCCGTAGCTGAAGGGGTTAGGGTTCAGAGAAGAAGATGTAATCCAGGCGTACTTCGCATGTGAAAAGAATGAGCATTTAACAGTGGAATTCCTTCTCAATGATGATCATTAGCAGAAAATAACCTTTTACTATATTATTGTTCTTGGAAGCTGCTATTTTCTGCCCTTGAAGACGATCAAGGTGCGTCGCTTGTATTATGTATGTTCGAATGAATCAAGGCTTGACGGAGCAAGCTTATCAAGGACTTTTTTGCAATCAACTCTCATAGGTAGGGATTTAAGCAAAATTTGCACCAATCAAAGTCACGTTGTTCGTTGGTGACGTTAAAATGAAATATTCCAATTTTATATGAATGGCCATTTGTAGGGTAAGTTATGATCTGTAGTTTTAAATGCCAAAGCGAACCAATCGCCAGCAGTATTTCTAATCTTTCCTCTTGCGTTGATCATCTCGAGTTCCAAATTCATTGGTGATTTTGCGACCAGTCTTATACGCCCAGGATTGTTGCATGGTTACAAAGAAGTCTGATGTAGCGAAAGCACATGAACATTATATTGAATAAATGTATATTCTACAGCACTTATTTAATTGTGCTTTGTGCTACAGTGTTCCATGCAGCTGTCTTGTGAATATTTACTTGTTTCTAAATTCACTGATGATTTTTTTTTATTGACTTATCCATCATACATGATTAACAAGCTGTGCAACAGAGATCAACCGAAACCATTTATAGTTTAATTTATTTAACACATCTTTGTGATGGTGATTACCGGTAATTCGACAGCCTACAATATTATGTTTTGTGGGAAAAGTATTTATACATCATTTTAAATGATAGAGACGAAATATTTCTAAGATTGTTTAAAAGTCGTTCTCTCGATATTTTGTTTGCCAGATTCAACGAAATATTTTATGAAGTTGAAAGTTTTCCTGGTGAAAATTTAATTTTTTTATGAAGCTCAGCACATGCCTCTGCATATTCTCTAAGAATACTGTCTGTATTTTTGTCAGTTTTTAACATCAAATTAATTGTTGAATATTCAGAATTGTTCTTCAAGTCCTTCAATTATAGTTTCATGTATTCTTTGTGTATATGTTCATAATTTATTGTGCAAAAATTGATCAAAAGATTAAGAAAATGAAGGTTTTATTCTCTAAAAGGTATTTATTTCATTAAAAACAAGTCATTTGGATTGGTTTACAAGGTGGTCCCACTGATGATCCTTTCTACTTTTGTGGACATTTCAAAACATTGTTAAGACCAGACATGAATTGAATTCCTGAATGCATAAATGGCACAAACATGTAACAAACATGGTCGTGATGTTCACGCAATGGTTCAATATTGTCAGATTCTACAAAAGACCTTTTATTGGTAGTTGTATTGAAGATTGGATGCATGGATGCAATTTATGTGTTCTGGGGGATGTTTCATCAAGATTTGTCGCAGCGACAAGGAGTCATTTTCCGACAGTTCCCATAGCAATTGCTTTTCATCCAATCACAATCAAGGAATTTGTCAGTGCTGACTAATTGTCTCTGCGACAAATCTTGATGAAACACTCCCCTGGTGTCAATATTATGTCTGTTTTTTTTTACAGCCTATGTTTTGAGAGAGAGAACATTAGAGTTAATCGGTTCGTAGGTTCAAACTTCTGATGTAACCTTATGTTTATGTTTTTTGTTTTGGTAGGTTCTCTAATATTTGCTTTGGGTCATTAAAATATGCATTATGACAAGACAAACTAATTTATACAGCATCAAATGTTATTCTAAAAAATCATATGAAATTCAACAAGGTTCTTTAGACCATCAAACTTACTTTTTTTCAAGAATGTATTTTTTTTCTACTGTACCTCATTTCTTTTTTTTTTCTCTTATGAGTATAATGGACATATGGGCAAATGTCTACTAAACACAGGTATTGGTCAATAAGTTTTTATCCATGTTGGGATAAGGCAAGAATTAGTTCAATTACTGGTATTGGTATTTTAGATAAAAAGTTTTCCTCCACCCAGAATGAAGATCTTTTCTTATCAAACAATTTCACTTGGTATATTTGTTCAAAGTTATGTTTATTATGTCCTCGCCATTGTAAGGTGTTGCCAAAGGCATTATTTTGTATTGTCAATACAAGTTCAATTAAAGCAGACTCAATTCTCATTCTAAATAATGAGAAACCACTTTATGCTTCATAAACCTGTTTTGTTAGTGCTTACAATAGACTTGAAAAAAAACAAAACAAATTTATATGTAATTATAAAATTTGAGCAGACTTTGAGCATAATGATTTACCACCAAATTTGAGATGCAAATAAACTTCATTGGTATAAATAGCCTATTTTGAAAATATGTACATGTTACATGTTTTGTGGTATGCTTATGTGGCAAATGGCCGAAAACTTTTATGGGTGATGATACACTCAAACTGACTGATAAAAAAATAAGAATGTTCCTACACTCTACAAGGGAAAGAAATTTAACCTAATCTGTAATTCCTGCGATAATGCTAGCTACAGTATTACATTATAGGAAATTGAGGATATGAGAGAATAAAGCTATTCATTATATATTTTTGCTTGCCATTTATTGTCTCTCTCATTAACTAGGTTTTTTTTATAAAGCTATGCGTAGATCCACGCGCGACTCTATGAACAACTGGTGACCCTTTCTTCACTGTCATTCAGTGCCAGTAGTTATTGAGTGTGAGAAAGGGTCNTCGTAGAGTTGCGCAAAGATCTATGCAGAGCTTTATGAAACACAACCATGGTATAGAAAATATTGTGATCCAAAACATGTTTCAAGTACTTATATGCATTTACCATGAAATGTGTTTAATATTCATCTTTTCCCATTTTTATGGGCACCTCCATAAAGAAAAGCCTTGTAGCTCTAACCACAAATCAAACCAAGAAAAAAAAAGACAGTTAATAGAGATAACAATGTTTACAGCTTACTTTCTAAAGCAAGGTTTATTTCAGTGGAACTTAAAATATTACCTTTTATTTAATGATTTTTAATATTTCTATTGAACAAAATGAATTAACTGCTTTATCTTGAAGGCCTGAAATATGTGCACTTCAGTTCAGGCCAATTGTATGCACCACCTTTTCTTAAACCTTAGCCGGTGAATAGTTATGCCTGTTTCATAAGAAATGTACATTAGTTATTACATAATATGGCATATATGTGACAGGACGAAATTGTTTGATACTTATGAGTACATATACATGTATATATATCTCAGAATAAATGGCAAATTGATCTTTTTCTTTTTGCTTAAACAGCACTCTTTGTGGATTGGTTTGATATTCATGTAGTGAGTTGCATTTAAAAAGTACATGATTGATTTTATAGAACATTTTATCAGCTTGCAGTTTGCATAAAAGAAACAAGAAATATCCTGAAAAAAGGAAAGCCGTTCATGTTCACCAGAGCAGCTGTCAATTGTGCTGCATCGTGTTTAAAAATATTGCAAGTATAAAGGCCACCTTTCAAGAGATTTGATAGTCCAGTTGAGGACTCTGTGGTCTAATCTAGCACCTGCCTCTGCACATATTCTAGCCCTGAACGCACAGGGAATACACATCACACTCAATCAGATTCACACATATGAGTGCTGTGTGTGGTCCATGTGTGTGTGGTCCCTGTGTGTATGTGTTCAGGGCAGATGCTATTAGACCAAAGGGATCCTCGATCCTCAACTGGACTACAGATACGAATGTATCAAGAGATCCAACCTTCTAGAATATCCATGGGATTAAAAATACAATGTGAATTACCAAACAGCTGAGCCAAATATTTTCTTATCACATTGTCATCGCACTTTCGGAAGTGAGAAAATAATTTGGTTCAGCTGTTTGTTGATTCATATTTAAATTTCTATCCTTGTGCATATTCGGGAAGGTTAGATGTCATCTGTACGATACATGTCTTTTTTCCATCAGAATGTTCAGAAATCTTGTTGATATGCCAGGCTTTCTTGTTTTCTGGCAACAGTTACATAGGTTTAGATAGGTTTGTTTTTATCAACTAATGTGAAAAAATTAGCCATTGTATGTGCTAAAATTTTCACTGTGGTTTTATTTTTACAAATTTGGTCCTAGTCTTGTGAAAATGTCCACTCTGTATGATGCACATTCATATGCATACAAACACTGTCAACAACACAAAAGTAGAATTGTTTTCTCTCTTTGCATATAGGTATTGATGCTAGGAATAGACTCCTGATTCAGAAGCTTGCAAAAGAAATCACAAAATATGTTCGTATGTCCAAATTTACTTAATTCCTAACCCCACCAGAATATTGCAGTAACTTACTCCTGGTAAACTCCATAAACTGTAACTTCCCCAAACCACTTCTTGTTCTGTTTTGTCACTGACACAAATCCATCCGTCTGGGTGTCCCAGACGCAACGACTGGAACTGACCAAGTCCTGTTGTGCAATAGGACATATAGTGGCCAAACAGATGATCTTGTATCGCTGCAATCGCTGCAGTTTCACCTGGTGCTTTATGTTCTCAACTAACATCTTTGCAGCATGACCAGCCTGTTTAGGCGTGGCTGATTTGACAGTGAGAGCGTCAAGAGTGTCCTCGAGGTAATCCTCAATGATCTTTCGGATGCGCCCTTCGGCCAGATGGAAATTGGTCTTTGGAGCCATGTGATAGGTGTTCTCATACTTTGGTTTCTCTTCCACTGATGGTTGCTTGGACCTCCGGTTCTGCCAGTAGGAGTATCCGGAGCCCTTGGAGTTGATGCTTCCCCAGGAATCCTTGCGGTTGGCGTAGTTGCTGCGCTTGTAGATGGACAGGACGGGATGCCTGATGCGCACTTCTCCAGCAAGATCCCTATGGCTGCTGCTGATACCTGGAAGGACCAGAGTGGACGACCTCTCGCGACCCGGACCAGAAACTAGATCACCATCTGACGAAGTATCCCATTCCTTCATGGAGCTTACGCGACTGGACGTCATCTGCCTTGATACGTTGGTGCCACCCTTCGTCGAACGCGACAAACCAGACCTCCGCTGACCACTGTCTTGTGCATCTGTTACCTGCACTTGCTGGAAATACACCTCATCAAATGACACGGATCTTCGTCTGCCGCTAGGTAGGAGAGGAGACTCTAGGAGGCCCTGTTTACTCTCTGGCTTGGAAGATCCTTGGGGCTGCACCCGCTGAAGGCCTGCACTGCCGCTTGGTCTGCCTTGGGGTCTTGTGGGTGTAGAGGCTACCGGAGGGAGGACGGTCCCACGACTTCCATCCCACAGCTTCCTGGCTTGGTTGACGGTACCGTAACTAGGTGTTGCCATTTTAACACTCGATGCAACAGTGTTTGCTCAAATTCACTTGGAAGACTCTGTGCAAGATATACATTACAAAGCTAGAATTATTGACTTGTAGAGTAATTCTTTACAGCTTGGAATTTTTTTTACTATTAATGTAAACTCTCAAGAAAAAATGTATGAAGCAGAAATGCCATGCTTTCCAGAAAACCGATGAGATTAATTTTCATGTAAATTAAATTCAATTGCAAAAGAATGGCTGAGGGTTGTTTTTTGGGGAAAATCTATTTTCACAAGTCATTATTCGTTAAGCTATTTAGTTATTTTTCCTCATTAATATTTTTGTTAATTGTTGGTATCTTTGAAAATGGTCTATAAAACATACATCCTTTACCGTAAATTGGAGGATTTTATATGTTTAATGATTTGCATATTTTTAGAGACAAATAACAGTAAAAACTGATCCTCAAGTTGACTTTGTAAAAGCCTTCCAAATTACTGTAGGGAAAGCCCTCAAAGATAGTTGATGTAAGTTCTTGCAAAATTTCAGCAATTTCACAATTTGATTTAAAATAAACTAGCCAACATGGAAAGTGTTTTATCGATTAGGAAAGACCTTGTGATTAACTTCAATCTTTTTATTGCATGGACTCATTTAATATATGCTCCAGTCTTTCTAGAATAACTTGATGAAATATCCAGATATCTGAAAATCTAAATTAAATTAATGAACAGTTTAATGTTAATAGACTATAAAAATATACTTACAACTGCGAGTTCAATGCATGCACCTCTAAATCCCAATCGGAATCATAGAAAAAACAAATGGTAGAGTTCCTAAATTGTTGGCAGGTAGATGACTGGAAAAAAAATGGTCCCTCGATTCTGTAAGCAGTTATGTAGTTGTTATGGGTAACCTTGGGCAAGTGTTCACAAACAAATAAAAGTCTCATCGAATCGTAGTTATTCATTGATTACTGAACACAATGACCCGTTTAATATCAATTGTTTGCACAGCTCTGAAGATATTCCTGATAAGATACTACCAATTGTAACCCTTGTTTTGTATTGATTATCAATTTTGCTATAAAGTTAAGTTCACACACAATATTTATGCATGCTATGTAAACTGGATTTTAAAAAAATATTTAACAAAGACATGTTAGTAATAACATGGAAATCATTGTAGCGATGGTTTTTCATTGATTTATTTTTCTAACTTAAAAAAAAAGTGAGGTTCAGATGAGTTTGAAGATATTGTTGCCAAAGATAAATTGTGGTTGCTGTTAGATGAAAAGGATTGTTTTGACCTTTGATCATATTGATTTTTGCATTTCAGTTGTTCTAGATATTATTCATTAAAATAATTATTACAATGCATTATAGGAATAAATAATTATTTGCAGTTGTAATTATAAATACATGGATACATGTATCAAGGAAATGGTAATTTTCATTTTGCTTCTGACATTTGTGATTTTTTTCCCATGTGCCCAGATTTTAGTGGGTTTTTTTTCAAAAATATTCTACTTTGACTAGATTTTTATTCATCAATTATTTTGTATATGAGTGTGAGAGAAGGAAATAGAACACCACACTTAACATCTAATTATAGCTGAATAAACATTCAGTTGTTTTGGACTAAATACATTTATCATTGGACAATCAAAGAATGAGAGAAAGAGAGGATTAGGAAGAGGAAGAAAAATAGAAATAGAAACAGAAATAGAAAGAAAAAGTCTGCAAAAACTGCAACTAATTGCCAATGAATGTTTATATCTGACACGTAGACTAATTTGTGAGAGATGGAAGCAATCCATAATCTGACAGGCAGTAGGACCCCGTTATAAAGTACATGTATATACAATTTTGAGATTTACGAAAGAAAATATAAAATGGCCAAAACCTCTCGAATCCGGCAGGCAGAAGAGAGCCTAAAGTAAGAAGAAACAAACTGGTTAGTTTGTAATCTCAGTGATCAAGGGCCTATAACATAAAAGATGCAACTAAATCGACTAACATTAATCATAAGTCTAGGGCAAAATGGGCCATGGGTACAATAGAGATGTTACAGGCCCCTGATATGTCATCGGTGTTCAGTCAATTCCTTTTTTTTAAATTATAAAATAAGATAATTCTTATAATTCACCTGTATGCTGCAAGAACTGTAATAGACATAAATACGGTGGTATTATGTTTGTGTACAAACAAACATGTCTAGGGCATAGAGCAGGACTTCGATCAAAGTCAAAGGTCAAAGATAGATGGTATTGTAGTATCAAGAAGATTACATTAATGACTCAATTAATCAAATGATTATGTTCATGATTTCTAGTTTTAATTGATTGCAAAGTTCATATAAACTTTATATAAATATAAGTATCAAAATCCGATATCAAAATGTACAACTACATCCATGAATTGATTGATTTTTTAAATGATTGCAAAGTTCAAATACAAATGATCAAAATCGATTTCAAATAGACATTTGCTATTCAATAGCACAGAGTACAATTTACACCATTGTATATTTTTACTCTACACCATCATATATTGTACCTAATACTTCATTATACATCTCTTTATGTCCATGAACAAGTACTTAGTAGTATTGACATAAAGGGAGAAGCAAACTTTGATCCAAACACAATCAGAAAAGTGTCCCTCCCCCTCCCCCATGAAAGAATTAAAATGTTTGCCACAAATCTGACAAAAAAGTCCCTTGTCCCTTTGATGTATTCTCAATCATGCATAACTTCTTCGATCAAATTGATCATTGAGAATGAGTTAACCAGAGATTGTGTAATATCGTGGCAAAATTTGGTTGTTTGACCCCCTTTTGTTATAAATTCATGTTAAATATAAAAAAAAACCCCGAAATACTGTATATCAAATGTAAGTTTGTTATCAAAGATCATTGCAAACAAATCTTTCTGCTACGCCACACAGATTTTATATTCTTCTACACTGGAACATTATAATATACAGGTACATGTAGTAAAAATGGAATTGAAACTCACTGAATACACACTACAGTAGAACATTATTAAAAGTTTGGATATAACAATATTCCTGATAATGTTATGCAACAAATTTTTACGGTCCTATCGGCCTTCATTTCATGGGCATTCAGAATTTATCATATTTGAATAATATATATATATCTATACTACAATTTTCATATTTTCACTTCCTATCTCGATAAAAATTTCATAGTTGAGAATATCAATATCAATGCAATATGTGTTGCACTGCAATCATTAATAATGTTGGTGATATTTTCACATTTGGAATATAGGTAAACATCTAATTCAAAAACTCAATTATTCATTACGTTTAAAAAAAATTCAAATGTATTGAAAAATTAACTTTTCATTGAGAAATATATGCACTAATTCATGTGCAATGCTTAGGACATATATATGGAGAGTCCTACATTATCAAATCCCTCTGAGATAACATAACATTTGAAACATACAAAGGAAAATAAAAATTGAATAACAATTGGCATTTGATATTTCTTTTGAAGATGACATTACCTAGAATATCACATGGAATGTATCTTGCAATACTGATCCTAGGAGCTTTACCTCCTTAAATACAGGCAACTCGGACAAAATTAAATCTTTTGGGATGACAAAAATCTGTTCGACTTGGGAGAAATTCAACATAGATTAGGTATATAAATACAGATTTTACACAGTTTATTAAAAAATTCACTTCAAATTCTCCTATTATTTGACTCTCAAGATCAACTTAGGTTGACTGAGTTGACTGTACAACATTTTCTAATTTTCTAACTATGTAAAGGGAACTTCCCACCATCAAACTGTGGAATAAGAACCATTTTCATTTTAATTTTTCATTTATTCTACAAGTACATCTTTGGACTATTCCAGATATTGCAGATCTATGTATTTTTTAAAGGCAAGAAAGGGCCTACAAATCATGCCCTGCTTACTGAGTTGTATAGGCCTACAAGTATCTGTTGCCTAACACATGCACAGTTCAATAATAATCAATGGGGAATCTAAGGACAAAGAAATTGGACAAAATAACGAGTTTCCATACAGTCCCTCACAAAGGCTTGATTCCACACAAAAGAAATGTAATTCTCAGTTACTCTGCAAAGAAATGCAGAACAGATTGTTGGTGGTTATGAATCTCGCCTCTCAACCAGAGGGTTGGCGGTTCAAATCCCACCAATGGCATTACTTTCTTTCAGCAAGAAATTTATCCACTCTGTGCTGCACTCAGCTCAGATATTTAAATACAGACCTCATGGGATATGAAGATTGTGATCACCACTGTAGGCTGAGAATGTGAAAGCTCCACAGGGAACTAAGGTTGTTATTGTCATACATCCTATGGCCAGGGTAATGCGCTTTGAGCCATATGGAAAAAATGCCATAGAAGAAATATCATTATGATTGTTAAACATGTTTATTGAATGACAGGGAAGCTCTTTCCTTTTTGTGTCAAAGCCATTGTGATGGCATGAATGGGGAGATGCTTACTTTTTCTAATTTCTTCATCATTCAAATTGACTGTATTGCTGAGTTGGAACTCCTTGCCTTAAACATACAATGATACACACAAGGCAAAGCCAAGTCATACTACAAATAGGATGTGTTGCTCCAAAATTGCAATCAATTCTCGCCATCGACAATAAGCGATTTTCCACCATATCTCCCGATACTGTTATTGTCAGAGGCGAAAATTGCAAATCGACTGCAAATCAGTTGCACATTCATACGCGTATTTTCATTCGCACACGCTTTGCGCTCTATTCAAGATGCACATGAAACAATCATTTTTATTGGCGATTACCAATCAATTGTAAGTTGAAAGTTGCAATTGATCGCAAGTTTGTAGCAACACCCTCTAAGTCAGAGAAATGATGATACCACACTCCTTATTGGTGACGAAATCAGTTCCATATAGGTGTGCATGTTCTTCAACCAGTCTGTGAGCATCAATCAAACTCCACTCCTTTGGCAGCTTTCCGTCTGGATAAAATACAAAAAGAGGAAAACAGGAAGATAACAAAAGAATAAATGTAAATAATACAGCTTATTTTAGATATATACTTTGGCTTCAATGATACAGGAGCCGTGATTTATTCATAGTCAAATCTTTTTTACCTGCCACCTCTCAATAGTGACCACCTGTCTAAAGTGGACACCTAAACTTGGTTCCTTGTAGTTTTCAAAATGTGTTTTATAGAATCTGTCTATAAAGGCCACCTATCTAAAGTGGCCACTTTTTCTATTTCCCTTAAGTGACCACTAAAGACAGGTTTGACTGTACACTGGAACATAATCTTGGTCCATTATAAAGTTTGGAACAATGAAATAATGAGGTTTCAATCAGTCTTGTTCACAGTGCAAAACTTATACCAATCTGTGTGGATTATTCACAGTCAATGCAGTTACATAAATGGCGCCCTCTTTCTGCAGAAACATTATATTCTAAAATTTACTCACATAATACAAAATTGGCATATAAAATAGTACATGTTCTCAGCAACTTTTTCAACAAATAAATGGGAAATACTGGGTGCAGGAATTGATTACCAATCATGAATAAGATAATTTGTAACATACAAATATCTTTATGAAACACACACGTACACGATCATGAGTTGATTTCCATTTCCTTTAGCAAGAAATACATAACTGCTCACCTACATGTCAATGGTGGAAAACCATCTTTGTGGTTGGTTGAATTATTTTCCCAGCCAATATTTTCTCCCTTATCTGGATGATACAGTATATACATTTAGAAACCTATAACCTCAATACTGCAGTCTTGAAAATTTCTACAGTGATAAGAAATACAAGTTAAACTGCTTCATTTTCAATAATGAGGATTGTAACAAAATTCTCTTTATTTATTGACTGTACATGCCTGTGGAGAGAAAAGAGGAGTACTTAGGAGCTTTTTTCTTACTTTTTACTGGAAGGATTGACGATACTAAGTCCTTGCTGTTTCACCATCTTGGGTTGGTTTCCACTGTGCTTCTTGATTTCAAAATCTAGAAAAAAGCAACACGAGCAATTTTCTGTTGTTGTTCTTCTATTTAGAATACATGAAAAAGACAAATATATGGAACACATAATATCAAGAGATCAGCATTGCTCTTTCATATCGGAAAGCATTCTCCTCCTCCTCATCATCACTATCACCATCATCATTACCACCACCACCACCACCACCTCCATCATCATCATCATCATCATCATCATTTTCATCATAAACCATCATCAAACCATCATCATCATCATCATCATCATAATCATAATCATCATCATCATCATCATCATCATCATCATCATCATTATCATCATCATCATCATCATCATCATCATCGTCATCATCATCATCATCATCTCTTATCCTTACACAACCATTTTCTAAAGTATTATCCTAAGAAGAGCAACATCATTTGTAACTGCCAGGTCACTCTCTGTACACAGTGATTGCATTCCATTGTTGTTTAGAAGATGGGTCGTATTCTGGCTGCTGTACCCACCGTACCAAAACACATACATGAAGTCTGCAGAACCGTCACTGGATCCGCACTCATGTAAATTTGCCTTGCACATGCCATTGCCATTTCCCACTGAAAAGACGTAAATATTCTGTCGTAAATGATTTTTCAGGATGTATAGGTGATGTGATAGGTTAGATACACTTAGTTCTCTCACTTTAGCTCTCTCTCGAAAATGACCAACAAACCCTGAAAATTATCTAACATGTACCTGGTAAAGCATTGCCTTGATCACTGACATTTGACCTTTGTTTCTTCACTGATGCAAGTTCCTCTTCCGTTGCTGGAGGAAAAATGAAAAAAAAAAACAACATTGTAACATTACAATATTATTGCCTAATGTTAAGCAGATGATTACCATGATAACAGATTTATTTCAAATCAAAAATAATTTCAAAGGTATCAAATATATTGAACTGGGTATATTGGATGAATTAGGAGTGTCATTCTAATTCACAAGAAGAATTGACTTTTACTGTAATACATCAATGCTACGGAATATGCATAAGGATGGCAAATAAAATGTGAATCACAAAACAATTGAACCTAAATACTTTGCTATGAGAGTAATTTAATAATGACCATTCACTTTTGCTCATGATCTTTTTCCTATAATCTTGTAACAAGTAATGCAATAGGATTTCTGCAATATCAGTAAGTAATGGTTACCGAAATGACTTATTACACTTAGCTTTCATAACACAATTACTCACTTGTCAGCTTCTTTTTCAGTTCACTGCAATTTTCTGCACAGTTGAAGAGCGCACTCTGCAGGTCCGCTTTGCTCTCATTTGCCCGAGCTTCATAGAGGTCATATGTCAGAGTGTTGGCTCCACTTCCTACAGAAAGCAGCATCTTGTGGTTCTGGAGAGACACTGAGATATTGCCAGCTTGGAAAGCATTTCTATGATAAGTAAATAATGGAAGAAAAAAAATTAGAATTTGAATTAACACAAACCATTATTCAAGAAAAAAAAATTGTTTCTCGCACCATGACGCTCCCTCTTTCTAAATTTTTTCTGTTGTATGCTTCATCATCTTTCAAATCCCCCTCATGCTTTTCATGTTACTTTCGGTCTTCTCTTCCTCAGCACACTGTGACCTTCTTCTATATAAGAAAGTTCTGTGTTATTGTTAATTAAGTAATACTTGTTCCATCCCCTTCCATTTCTCTTTATATGACAATGTTTTAAAATCATATATTTGGTACACTAATATTGATGTGACTTCTGATTGAAAGATGTAAGTATTTATAACAAAATAAATCTTCACTGAGAAAAACTACCATCAAAATGACTCCAAATGTCCAAAATTATCTCCAAATCAAAATTGAATGCAGCTTGATACCAACTATATTTTTGAGTCTATCTGAACAACCAACAACAAAAAATTTCTTGTCCTATGTATCTAAATTGATCTTTTTCCTTCATATTAATGAATTTTAAAATATATAACAGTAAGCTACATGTAGATATGTTCCCAGACAGAAGATGCACATATTGATGCACTCTACAGAGCAATTAAAAATTTGCATGAAACTTAGGACAATTCATCCACAGTACGATCGCCAGACGATATCTATTTTTTTTTTTTTTTTTTTTTACAGATATAGCAAAAAGCAAAGAATTTTGACTTGCACTAAGACATAATCTTGGTCAAATGGCCTGACTATGCTGACTAATCTCACCTGAATCGTAAGAAATAGGCTTCATTTGTTGTCACATCAGCCAATTCTCTCTGAATATGGAAAGATATAAGAGAAATAATTACATAAAACAAAGTAATAACAAAATAAAAGAGACAACAAACAAATAAGTAATATTTACTATTACAGGAGCAAGCTAATATTGAGCAAAAATGTAATCTAAATTTTTTCTTGAAGAATAAAATACAACAATCGCAATGAAAGCATTATAATCTTTAGATAAAATCCTTCAAAACTCAAAGCAGAAAAAAGCAGAAAAAGAGACGGAGAGAACAGCTCTTTCTCATTAACAGGTAAAAGAAATTAAACAAACAAAGAAACAAAATCAAGATAATTCTTACGTGAGATTCTAACTGTGTGTAATCCATTTCCAGTCGCCAAACATCAATGCCATTAGTTACACTGTAGGAAAAGGGAAAGAAGGATACAATGATCCATTCATATCAAAATAAATATCAATATTCATCATAACAATGATTATAAAAATCATCATTGTTCTAATGGCCTGATACTGATGATAGCAATGACAATGAGGATCAATGTTGAGATGAGGATGATGTTGTTGATGATAATGATCACCATCATTATCATGTTGATGATGATGATGATGATGATGATGATGATGATCATGAATCATCATCATGATCAACTTTAAAACATCATCATCATCATCATCATCATTATCAGCATTGCTGCTGTCATTGTTATAATTATCAATATCATCATCAAAATATTGATCAGCATAGCCTTCATCATCATCATCCTCAACATCCTCATCATCATCATCGTCATTGTCGTCAACATCATCATCAATCATCGTCATAATCATCACCATCAACACCATCAAAATATCATCTTCATTGAAGTTGTCATCGTCATCATCATCATCATCATCATCATCATCATCATCATTAATATCATCATCAATCATCATCATCATCATCATTGTCATCATCATCATCATCATCATCACCATCATAATCATCACCATCAACACCATCAAAAATATCATCTTCATTGAAGTTGTCATCGTCATCATCATCATCATCATCATCATCATCATCATCATCATCATCATCTTCCTCCTCTTCGATCTTCCTCATCATCATTATCGTTATTTTCATCATCACCATGATATTGATCACCATACACTTCATCTTCATAATAATTATCATCGTCATCATCATCGTCATCATCATCATTGTCAACACTGACATCATCATCACCATATTGATCACTGTCCCCTTCATCATCATCATCATCATCATCATCATCATCATCATCATCATCATCATCATCTTCGTTGTCATTGTCGTTGTCAACATCATCATCATCATTACCATACCCTCCAATCCATCATGATCATGATCATGATCATCATCATCATCATCATCCCGGACCCGGATCCCCATCATCATCATTTTTATCATCATGGATATATCTTAATCAATCATCATCAAGTTCAAGTAAGTTTAGACCTGACTAAAAACTAGACCGATAAAACGGGTCTATTTCGATCAGGATTTGCTTCGCTGAGGCTATCGCCTGGCTACGCATCCTTCCTCTCTGGAGGGGGCACCACCAAAAGTCAGAAATCGTTAAAAAACCCCTCCGATCCGAGAGTCAGATTTTTCTGTCTAACTAAAAACATATTCTTCCAAAGACAAGTTTCATGTCTGTGTCTGCACAAATAATGAAGGCTATATATCAAAAATATGAAAAGAAAAGTTTCTCACTGAATTATCCAAGAATCCTTGACACACGATGTAAAGCACAAGTATTTTGTTGGTTCATTCTTAACAATGGCGAAGACGTCACCCACTCCTCCTTCTCGAGCCACAGTTTTGGCAGAAGACATCTTCAAAAGCTGGGATTGGTTAGATGCTACAGCTCTCTCTCTCTCTCTCTCTCTCTCTCTCATGTGTCCTCAGCCAACTCCGCGTCGATCACAAGCCTCTGCCTGCCCGAACTTCCCCGCTGTTTTCACCCTCCGTTGCGTTGCACTTCCTCGGGCTGTCGCGGAGATCCATTAATTTATGGTAAGCTAAATGATAATCATTCTAATCAGTCGTTCTGATGTTTTCTAGTGCAATGAAAGTACTTGAATCATCACAAAACATAGCATTCACACTAGATTTGAAAGATTCTGTTTATTCTTATTTTCAGTAGGAATAATAATCTCTATCTTTGTTTCCTGTAAAATATTACTTTTGAAACCCACTTCACAAAATTAATTTTTCATTTGGCGTGTCGTATTTCTTCGACAGGGCAGCGGCAAAGAGCGTAGCGAAGAGGGCTCACTCACCGAATAATACACATAAAAAGCTGTCGTACGCACAGAGGGTTAGGGCAAAGAGCGTAGCGAAGAGGGCTCACTCACCGAATAATACACATAAAAAGCTGTCGTACGCACAGACCATAGGGCTTCCATTTCGGAGAATACACGCTCTTACTAGCAAGGGACACAGAGCTCTTGTAGACG
>BQKZ01004743.1:32483-47089 GCA_036244855.1 Temnopleurus reevesii | reverse complement strand
GATATTGTACAACATGAAAGTATTGAATCACATTAATATGTATCAACTAAAAAGTCATTTTTCGCCATTTTCATCTGCATTGCAACTTTTCTTGATGGTTAATTGGTAATTCTAATTTTGATATCAGCATTATTAATGAATTCATATTAGAATGGTTTCAAGTAGGAGTACTTTGTATCGTCTTCTGTTGTGTTTTGTTTGTCTTTTTAAAGAATATTGTGAAGTGGTTTGTATGCTTCATGATAATTCAACTGGCCTACTCAGAAATAAGCCGCCAATTGATACCTTGAACCATGGCTTTTCAGTTATCATGAATTGATATCTAATATATTTGAATATGATTATAATTTGACATTTGTGGACAAATGTTTCCCATCCAAATGAGAGGAGCTTTTATGTGAAATCGCCAATACGAGGCCCAGATTTAAAGTTAAGCACAATAAGAAATTGAAAGGCATGAACGAGATCTCGAAAATATCAGTTTGTTTGGGAGTTCTCTTCTAGTAGATCAACCATGAAACAATTCAATTTTCATACTTTACTTTCTTTCATAGGGTTAAGCAATTGGGGGAAAAAAGGGACATTGTAGCCAATTTGTAACAGGTACTTATTTTGTCTACTCAGGCTTACAATGATCATCGTGCTTAGGCTGAATATGTTTAATAAGGAGACGCACAATCCTGGGGTCTATCACATATGAGATAGGAATAATAAATAATCAACATCTCTATCGCACACATTTTGCAAGAGACTTATGATTAATATTCATTGTAAGTTTAATTGCATCTGTAATGGAATCTTTAGGAAACCAAAATACTTGAAAATATTCGTAAGGCAGAATGGTGCTAACTTGTATTTAAAATGATTGATTAAAATGGTATTCTCCCCCCCCCCAAAAAAAAGTGATGCCTTTCAATAGTACAGGAGATCAAGACTTGCATCCTATATCTCAAAAAAACGTTTGGAAGTGGATTATCTCTTGTCACAGTATTCTCTCATTGTATTATTGCATTTATCAACTTCATCTTGTCTTGATTGATATTTAAAGAGCAAGATTGAAGAGTAAAAAGAAATTCAATAACCCCATTACTCTTTCTACAGCGTGTTTGGTATAAGAAAAGTGGACAGTATAATGATGATAGTCATTGCATTACGAAACCTTGTTTGTTTTTTTAAACCATGAATTATATTCTGATATTCTGGTCAAACAGCAACTTTGGAAGTCATAGAAAATCTGAAGTTTTCAATGATTCAAGTCAATGCTGGTACTATGACAACAGAGATATAATCTTCTTTTCAGACGTTCTTGAGATGTTTGTATCTATATTTTGATCAAATTTATCTGATACACATTATTTTGTGTCAAGAAACAAACTCTGACAAGGAGGCGCACAGAAACAGTTTTTCTGATATATTTTCATTGATCACTTCTCAGAAAAATTTTAGATATGTGTGTGTTCATTACTCTGCTGTTAACAATATGGTGAAGTTTGTTTGTATGTTGTGCGATTGAATGACTGAATTAACAATAAGTTTCTGTATTTCCCCCACTCATTTTAAAATAAATTGTATTTACAGGACCTCTGTGCATGTAGATTATTTCGTATTTATCTTAATGTTGAGTCATCCTACCAATAGAATGGTCACTAGACATTTGAAACTTGATTTTTTTGAGTATTTTTTTTATTGCTGTGGGGAGTTTTTTTCAATGCCATATAGAATCTGAATTATTGTCAATAGGGAGTTTGAAAATATGATGTATACAGGGCATTGTTAGAATCTTATTCATGTGCATGAATGATACATTTGTCAATTCAATAGCTATAGTGATACTTTGAAACCTTGATCACTAAATGTTAAACATCTCCTTTTTTCATATACATTGCATTTGGGTTTTAAGTATTTTGATTTTTTAATGAAATTTTGTCAATTTTTGAAGTTTTTCTTTCTTTTTAAGTAGGCTCAGCGTGACTATATTTATCTTGAATATGCATAAACTGATTGTTTACAGTTTGCTTGATTTTTTGGAAGCTGTTGCTATGGTTCTTTGATATATATTATTCAGATGAATTATCATTGTCTTGCAATTTACTTGCATATGCATATTATGTTCAAAAACATTTTGAACATAGAAAGGAGATGCCTGAAGGTGATTTCTTTTTCTCATGTGTTTGATTAATGCTTGTATAATGCTACAAATTTGAGTCATTTAACGATCAATATTTCCAGGACATTGGTCTCATCAAATGTACACAATATACGACACTAATGAGATGTTGCTAGAAAGTTGCAGTTGATCGTAGCGTGCCAATCGAAATCATTGTTTAATACAAACTCTAAACATGCGCAAATGAAAATTTGTGTTTCAATTTGTAACTGATTTGCATTTTTTTTGCAATCGATTGTGACTTTCAAGCAACACTTCATCAAGTGGTTTGACTTCTCCATGGAGGCATTAATATTTCATAAAATATTTCTATCAGTGGCAATGATCTCTTTAATAGAGTTTCGATTTGGTCAAGTAATGATGTCAATTCATTTAATTCGCACAAATTTGAAGATTGTCTGGTATTGTGGACAGAACATTCAGATGATTTTAGCAAGAAATGGAGTTTTGGGGATTGGAACACAAAACTCTTTAGATTTGCTAACAGCCAACTCCCCAAAACCTTCCAAAACTCCACAGTATCTCAAAAGGATTTTCATTTGTCTCTCTGTTTTCTTCTAACCATCATTGAGAAGTTAATCTTTATGTTTTGGTTATCTCGTGATTAGAGTAACATTATCATGTCAATTTTTGGAGCTAGACAATGAATTTCATACCATTTTCTGTATGTCTAAGACAAAAGCATAATGATCTTGTTCTACAAATTTTCTATTCTCATTGATGTGTGTATTTTCTGAATAGATATATATATTGGAAATAGACTTGTATAACAAGGAAATATGCTGCACTGTAGAGCTTGCACCATTTGTACAGCACGGCAAAGTAACCACAACAACAACAACAACAAAGGAGATAGTGAACTCATTTTATACCTCACAGTTTGTTGGGTGGTACAACATTGTAGTACATTGAAGAAAGATTGAAGTATTTATGTCTGTATATTTTGTGTAAATGTGTGTGTGTGCACAAAGGATATTTCTCGTAGTTATTATGATTTGAATTAGATACCCGTCTCCTATTGGTTCATTCTGTAGTCAGGCTTCACTCTGAAGAATCAATGAAACCATGCAAAAACTTGCCGATTTTGAATGTTTATTGCATTTTTACACTGAAAATGAATAGTGAAAGTTCTTGAATCAATGCTGTTGGCATCTTGGCATTTCAATGCTTTGACTTTCCAGCATTTCATATTTCACATCTAAAGATAACAATGATTGTCTTTGAGTATGTGTGCCAAATATAGCAGTCTTGCAATACCACATTTGTCACATTGGCTTCGATAAAAGTGTAAAATATGGCACTATATGTATATCAAAGTGAAACAGAGTGAGGGGCTGAATAAATCTGTGATAGCAATAGTAATTCAGTGCCCTTCTGCCTCTAACAATAAGCATTTAGGGATCTTTGAACACCCTGATGTAGGACATCTTCAGAGTGAAGCCTGGACCATTCTCACACGAGGGCCCTGTTTCATAAATACCACTACTCATTTGTAAAGTTTCTGTTACAAAAGATATCAAGATGAATTAGGCATCCTGCAAAGGAGTTCATGAAAGCAGACTTCTGACCACTTTTATCAACTGGCTTCTGAAATCCCTTTAGTTTATTGACACGACAAATACTTTCCAATTTTCAGCTAATGATGGTTTTATGAAGCAGGACTCGCGTTGTTGCCTGAAAACATTACAAGAAGTGGATGAATAGCAATACAGACCATACTAAATACTTGGTTGGTGTTTCAC
Source organism: Temnopleurus reevesii (assembly GCA_036244855.1). NCBI lineage: Eukaryota > Metazoa > Echinodermata > Echinoidea > Temnopleuroida > Temnopleuridae > Temnopleurus > Temnopleurus reevesii. The sequence goes on along the minus strand of BQKZ01004743.1, from coordinate 43,180 downwards.
CAAGTCATTCTCAAACTTCAAGAACAACCGTTGATCTTGTGCTAACTGCTAAAAGAAACTGGCTTGTGTTTCACCCCAGAATATATTCCAGTCATTCTTAAATTCATTTTAAGCTAAAAGAACGAGTTTGTGACCAACCAACTGGAGTTTGGCATGTGTGATACAATGTATGTGTGATGTGATGTTAGGAAGGTGTGTATTGAAATGAGGCATATCTATCAGTATGTGATTACTAATTGTAGTTAGGAAGAATAGAATGTAAAATCATTGATGTATTTATTCTAGAAATGTCTTCTCCAATTTATTGTGTGTGTCCCATGCTTTTTTAACTCTTTATGCAATTGTTTGCTCTTGTATTTCCCTCAAGATACATTACCACTGACTTTTCGTGGGAAACATCCATTTTGCGAGATTCGATCAGACTTGATTTGCACCATCTCTGTGGTGCATTTTTCGTTGACCTGCCTCATACTGAATGGCAAGTTTTGGGTGTGATTTTGATATTGAGCAATTAGAGCAGCACCTGTACATTGTTAGTAGCAACTCTTCAAGGTTTGTCCATTAATGGGGTGTTGCTTAAAATCAACTGCAACTTTGCATGTAATGTAATGCGCATTTAACAAGACGCGCATGAAACAATGATTTTGATTGGTGCGTTCCGATCAGCTGCAAATTTTGAACAACAACCCCTAAGAGTTCCAATTTACAAATGACAAATTTGACAAATGAATGCACAAAGAGTTATTACGAAGGCTTGGAGACTCAAGTAGTAATGAAATGAAATTGCTTTGGCCTTTCTGTCTGTATTACTTGCTTGTATTAATGTTAGATACCACTCTTTTTTGTTCACATTTTTCATGGAGTATACCATACTGAATGATGAAGCCATTTTCAGCTTTTGCATGGAAATCAGTATTAGAAGGCAATTGATAATAATTCAATTCAATTCAATTCAATTCAGGTTTATTAGTGAAATACCTAGAAATGCAAAATAATAGTCCGAGGACTAATGGTAAACCGAACACAAAAAGTACATGCTTCAGTTAGCCCTTTGAATATTCACTTATACAGTGGAAACTCAGTATAACGAGATGCTTTGGACCATCAGAAATGCCTTGTTATATTAGTAATCTTGTTTATGTAAGAGCAGGGTTATCAAACAAGGGAGTATGAAGAGCTCGGGCCAGATTTCGACCTCTTTTTATCATGAATTTTGTTCTATCAGATCTCTCTGTACCGAGTTTATACTGTACTCCTAATAGCAAATACATTGGTATGAAAGCCTGATTACCTCATGTCTAACCCTGAGTATCAGAAGGAATGGTCAGCGAGATTGAATGTGGATAGGACTCTGATTTTATCTAGAAATATGAAAAATGAATTGGAATTCCTTCTACAGAAAGATCAAAATGGTTTTATTTCAATGCAAACTTGAGTAGAATCAGCAAACGCGTGAACCTGTATTTTAGGCCGATTCTGTCCCAATGTTTTTGGATACTTTGTAAGAAGAAAATTCATGTTCACTTTCGTTCTCTTTTCCCCAGAAGGAATTAGGTTGTATGTGTAGGATTGGTCATGTATCTATTTCATTTTTCACTATTACGTTTAATTGATTCTTCATCTCTTTTACTTCATTAATTTTACCATCTACACCTACCTATACTTTCTTGTGATACAGTATTACCAGTCAATCAACTTGTGTTCTTATGTTAATTAATTCTTAATTTGCACACACGTACATATATTTAATTTGAATATGTTGGTGCATGAATGCTGCACTCAGGATAAAAGTCTAAATACCAAATGTTTGTTTCCACTAGACGCTATTCACTTTCAGTATCCACACGGCCATTTATCAAGAGCAAAAAAAATGAAAATAACTGGAAATTGAAATATTTGGTAACGTTGAAAATATTTACTTCATCAAATTGGCTTTTTATATGGAATACTTGAATAAAAATGGTATTTTCTTTATGCAGTGTAACCGCTTTTCAAATATTTGTAAGTAACCCGAGGTTGTGAAATATTTTCTCAAATGTCAATTTCTGTTTGTCCCACATGTTCCTACCTTATTGTCTATCTGACTAAAAACTTAAACTAAAACCCTGCTCATAGTTGTTGTTCTAAATAATTATTACAAATTTGGATGCTTCTTGGGGTGACTAATATCCTCTCAGTTTAACAATTTTATTTTTTATTTCTTCATGGGTTCTTTTTCTATATTATCGGCTCTGTATATGCCCTGTCTATTCACACCTCACACATTACTGGAATATAGGATAGTTGGTTATTTTTATGTCTGTAAGAGAAATATTTTTGCAAGCATTTTTTCATCTATTAATTTCATTATTGTGCTGCTGTGATTTTCATTTTTCTTGTCAATTTAAAATGCTATGTGTTTAGGAGAGTTATATTCCCATCATCGAGCCGAACCGACAATTGGGTTGGATTGTACATGTTAATTCAATTTGTATTTATGAATTTAAATTCAAATTTTCTAATGTTGATTGTATATTAAATTTGTTAGTTATGATATAACGTTTTTATTTTTAATTTTGTTGGGTGGAATTTAACACTTATTTTTATTATCTGGTAACAGTATAAATAAAGTGCACTCTGGAGGGTTGCGAACTACAGAGGAAAACTAAACAAAAAAACATGTCTGTTATTTCAACAAAGTAATGTTATTCATGTTTTGTGAGTAACAATGATATCTGAGAGAATAAAAATAGAAAAAAGAGCGTATTTGGGTGTTACATTGTAGTATTTGTTATGCGAGTTATCTAGTAATGTTGGCAAGTAGAAAAATGAAACTAAGTTTACTGCACAGAAAACTGAGGTGCAATATTTAGCACTTATTTGATATCGAAAAAGTAACACCATTGGAATCAATATAGCACTGTGGTACAAACACTTTTCTGATGTTACACAATGTACTGTATAAGCTGACGTTTTCTCAGTGGTCTATTTTTGCACTTTGGCCTCGCAGAAGTTACCACTCACTGTGATGTACATTTGTATATGCGCAAACACTGTCAAAGTCATGAAAATAACAACATGCCAAGATTTTGAACAGATCTGAAATCACGAAAATATTGGCTTATACAGTACATGTAATGTAGATACTGAATCCATATGACCTTTTACAGTCAAACTTCGTTATAAAGAGGTCCTTGGGACCAGCGAAATTATCTCTTTACGTCGAAACCTTGTTATATCAGGGCCAAAATACAATAAAATACAAAGAGATGGGACAAGGAAAACTACCTTGTTAAAACGAGATCTCGTTTATCAGTGTGCTGAAAACAGTCCAACAAGGTATTTGCAATGGATCCACAAGCAATCAAAACTGCATCAACTTTTTATCAGTCAATATTAATTGCTTATCAACACGGGACTTGACCTGCAGAGACCTGGGTTGTGTCTCTAAAGCTGTTCGTAGGTATACGCACCACTCTACAAATGACTGGTGATCATTCCCTACACTTGATAACCACTGGCGCTCGTGAAAGAGTGACCAGTTGGTTGTAGTGTGTTGCGTACCTCTACGATCAGCAAAAGGGCCCTGGGCTGTTTTTCATATAGCTGTTCCTAGATCTCTGGAACTCTATAAAAAACTGATGACCCTTTCTGGGGCGCGTTTCATGAAGTTTGTCACAGCAACAAGAAGTCATTCTGCAACAGTTAACATACCTACAATCAGAAATGGTACTTTTCATCCAATCAAAATCTAGGATTTCATTTGATTTAGTCAGCAATAACTATTAGTCACTGCAACAAAATTCATGATATGCCCTTAGTCTGCAAGCACATACCCCTGACTTTTGTGTGATATAGGGTATGCATATTGTGTGACTACATCACACACATATGGCATTGCTCTAGACTGAGGGTAGAGCAATGCTGTATGTGTGTCATGTAGTCACACAATATGCATACCCTGTATCACACCGAAAGTCTAGGGTATGTGCTTGCAGACTAATATGCCCTCTTTGAGGTGTGATACAGCACCAGGGATTATCATTGAGTGCAGGAAATGGTCACCAATCGTTTTTAGAATAATGGGTACCGCTACGAACAGTTTTATGAAAGACAACCCTGTATTGGTTACAATTCAGGCCTCTGCTGCTGAAACCTGGGCAGTGTTTCACCAAGTCTTTCAAAATGTTACGCACAACTTTAAGTTTGCCTGGTATCAATTCTTGTGCTGACTGCGCATACTATTATGAATTATACGCACAAAAAGGGATACCAGTCAAACGTAAAGTCATGCGTAAAGTCTTTCTTCTCTTGGTGAAACACCTCCCTGGTCAATATGATTTCAGAGATGCCAACCATTCTGCAATATGCATCATAGAAATTAGAATGTGAATCACACGACGGCATTGCTGATGAAAGTATTTTCTCACAACAGAAAGCAAATGGGAATCGTTATGCTTTCTGTCAAGAAATATTTGGTCATCTATTTTTGTGATTCATATTCTAATTTTTTTTCTCTTGCATATGCATATTAGACCGGCAGCGAGCAAGGGCTACCCTATCTGGGCAACCAATGTTAATTCTCATGGCTGCAAAGATCATACTCTCCGATATTACAAATGAGCCCTATGGGAGGGGCTCAAAGTGGTAGAATCCACAACCCAAATTATTTGCATTGCCCATTCATCTACCTTGAGATTATGGCAAATCTTTTTTTTTTTTACCACTTTGAGCCCCTCCCATGGCCACTTCCACCAGATTGGACATGCCAGACGGCTCATTCATAATATCTGAGAGTCAATCTTTGTATTCATGATCATTAAAATTGGGTACCTTTCCAGCTAGGGTAACCCTTGCTGGCTGCCTGTATAATATTCTAGAATGGATGAGAACTTTGTGATTTTGTGTGAACCTCCTAAATGTGTGTCTGTAATGGAAATAAGAAAATTGTTTTATTTTTCATTACCCGTTACAAAAATTAATAGTCAAACAAATGACACAAGATTCCATGATCAAGTCAGTTTGTAATTGTAATTTAATTACATAAACACAGTCACTGTCACATAAAGAATCTTATAATTCTNTTTTGTTGGGTGGAATTTAACACTTATTTTTATTATCTGGTAACAGTATAAATAAAGTGCACTCTGGAGGGTTGCGAACTACAGAGGAAAACTAAAAAAAAAAAAAAAAACATGTCTGTTATTTCAACAAAGTAATGTTATTCATGTTTTGTGAGTAACAATGATATCTGAGAGAATAAAAATAGAAAAAAGAGAAATTCTTGATGTTAGATTGGAGTATTTGTTATGTGAGTTATCCAGTAATGTTGACAAGGAGATAAATAACTGCACAGAAACTAGGGTGCAAAATTTATCACTTGATAAATATAAATTTGTTCAGCGCCAGAAAAGTGTTTAAACACAAGTAAACTTAAAAAAAAAATACATGAAAAAGTAACATCAATCAATTCTGCACTGCTGTATAAGAACTTTTCTGATGTTGCGCAATATACATGTAATTCATGGAGATACCGTGTCAGTGTGAAGTAAATAAACACGAGTGCATTTCCAATTGGATCCACAATCAATCAAACAGGGTTGTGTCTCATAAATCTGTGCGTAATACTACACACGACTGTATTGGCAATTGGTCACCCTTTCTTAGGATGCGATTCAGCGCCAGGAGTTAAGCGAGAAAATATCACCAGTCGCTCGTACAGTCGTGCATAGATCTATGCACAGCTTTATGAAACGCAACCCCTACATTGACTTTCAACTCGGGTTTGACCTGGGTTGTTTCATAAAGCTGTACCTAAATCTACACTATTTTTTGAAGGACTGGTAACCTTTCTGGGGTTTGATTCAATCGTTTGTAGATCAATGCATACAGCTATGAACAGCCTTATGAAACACAACCCTGCATTGGTTACAATACAGGCCTCTACGTCGTAAATATTAAAAGTCAATATGATTTCAGAGATGCCAGCCATTCTGGAATATGCATGGTTAGAATGTGAATCAGACGACAGCTGAGCAAAGTATTCTCTCAGAGGAGAAAGCAAATGGATATTATAATTATTATGCTTGCTTTCTCTCTCTCTCTCTCTATCTTGTGATTCAAAATTAAATTTTTATCGTAATGCATATTCTAGAATGGTTGGCATCTTAGCGATTTTACGTGTAACTCCTACATGTGTGTGTCTGTAGCATAAGACCATATTAGTGGCATAAGTTAAAGGTAATTCATTTCTAGTGAGTAATATTTGCATGTTGAGATGTTTTTGTGACAGAGGAACGAAAAAGGGGAACTTTTTTCCTCTCTGTTGCTGGCCTGTATTCTCTGTTCCCTCGACCTGTGTTTATCTGATGGAAATAAGAAAATTACCTTAATTTTTTCAATACCCGTTACCAAATTAATAGTCGAACAAATGACACAAGATTCCATGATCAAGTCAGTTTGTAATTGTAATTTAATTACATAAACACAGTCACTGTCACATAAAGAATCTTATAATTCTAGAAAGAAGTGGTTACACCACAACATTACCTCCTTGTAAGAACCATTGGCTTATGGTTACAAGAACAATACTTGCACATTGGAACAATTCCAATATTGAATTGAAATACCCATACATATATTTGGTCATTACCTTGGATACAACCTATATTTACCTACACATAAGTGGGAGCTACCAAGTAGCAACAAGGAAATAGATATTCAATACAGACATGGATTCAAATACAGCAGGGTAGCCAATTTTATCACCGTACAGTACTCTATCAGTCTCATTCACAATGCATACAGCTGCTATTATGTCCATGTTCTTAAATTTGAAAATTGATTCAAACACATCAAATGGAGAACCTGCACAACGAGAGCCAAGGATTTTCATTGATTACCAAAACACATCTTCGGGGAAAAGAATGATTACTTGAACAATTGCATTTTTGTGTTGTGTTTCTATAAATGAGTGGGCCAGTGTGTGAAATTTTGGTGTCCTTGTTACATTGACAAACCACTAATTTTTCATGGCCCTGTGGGCTTGGCGATGAAGCAAATAATGATATGAGATTCTAAGCTGATCCTAACATTTATATTGTATTTGTATTTTCACCAAGCCTACAGTACAGAACCACAAAACAGATGTGGGGAGTGTATGCAAGACTGATATATAAACAGTGATAAAGTGACAGTACTTCTCAAATATTAAAGCATTGGGGCATTTTTCTTGTTTTTACCTCCAATAAGCATTACCTCATAGTGTGGACAAGCGATTTTAAATCAGTCAAATCCCAATAAATCTTTCCCAAGCAAAAAAAAAGATGGAGTAATAATTTTATTGGTTGAAGAGCTAACAAGCAAAATACAAAAGAAATGTGTTTAAAATTTTCCTCGGTCATAAGGTTTTAAAGCAGAGGGATCCACACTTGTATGTAGGATTTGGAAAAATGTAAACAATTTCTCAGATGTAATGTAGCGACATATTCCATCAAGGTTGACTGAAAAATGCCTTACTTTCCAAAGAATTTCAAAAAGAAATAGACCTCTCAACAGTGTTTTGAAGTCAGTCCGTCATGATCGACATGACTTCCGGTTGTGAGCCAAACTGCAGCCATTTTTAATGCGAAGATTGCCGAACAGAAAATCACATAATTATTTACCTGGAATAGCAGGTGAGCAAGCTTTATTTCGCTAACTCACATCTCGGCAGTCGCAAACGTATGCGTTCTGCACGTTTTTTAGAAAAAAAATCGAAGCCAAAGAGGGGATGAATCAAAGTTACACGCAATGACAAGGATCGAAAAGTTCTACGAAGTGTTCCGAGTTTCTGAGCTTGGCTAGGTGCGTAAGCAAGGAATTGTTCACATATCGTTGTTGGCAATACGCAATATGCCGTCCGTGTGCGCTCGCAACTGGAAGTCGTGTCGATCATGACGGACTGACTTTAACAGTAACCCCTAAAGCTAGTTATTGTTGCTTATTCAGATGCGTATTGGATACTTGTTATACAATCATTAACACAAACCTTCATAAAGTCAGNTAACCGCATAATCTTTAAATTACTTGTCTTTGCCTATGAATGCTTCTATGGAATAGCTCCAGAATACTTATCTGAATTGTTCACTTTATACCAGCCGGCTCGTAGCTTGAGATCAAGCACACAAAATCTGTTTGTAGATCCTTCGATAAAAACCAAATCTTATGGTGAACGCTCTTTCATTCATGCAGCCTCGATTCTATGGAACTCAGTCGCAAATTACAGTCCCAAATTACCTGAGAAATATTTCTGATTTAGATAAGTATAAGGCTATGCTTAAGAAGTATTTATTTAACAAATAATTTGCATATACATGAGCCTAGTGCACAATATCAAATGTACGTTGTTTTCTTGCTTTTTAAAGCAGATCTTTATTCTCCACTCTCCATTCCGTTATTTCTTTTTCTGCTGTGTAAGCGCATAGGGACATGCTATGGTTATGTGTTATGCGCTATAAAAGAACTTAATATTATTAATGTTGTTATTATTATTATTATCATGAACACAAACCTTCATAAAGTCAGCCCCAAAATGATAATAACATGAGATACGATAGGGATAATCGATTCCAGAAGGGAGACAGCAGCCTAAAGGTTAGTCCAGACTCTGGCCGTTTTTTATCTTTCCCCTCTCCCTCTCTTGTACTTCTCCTATTCATGCATTCAACCCCACGGACGGCGCGATCCCCTCAGATTCATGGCCCGGCTACGAGGGAGGGAAAGTGAGCGGATGTCACCGTCTTGACTACTGGGGGCATTTTACTGGTTTTCAGATAAATCACATAAACAGTCCAGGCAGTGGACTACCTAAAGGTATATTTTCAGAGCACTCATGATACCTGTTCATGACACAGATAAGTCGCATATACATGTAATGCCTTTTAATCTAGTCTTATTTCACAGATAGCATTCAAAATCATCATCGCTCATATTTGTCAAGAGTGGGAAATGCCAAGACTGCAAATTCAAAGCAAATAAAGTATGAGATGTTGATTGCTGATCAAATCCATATCAAGACCAGTGTCTGTTAGTTTTGAAATGAGAAGTCTGCATCTTATAACTGCTCTCGTCAACTCACTTTTATAATCCCATGTATACTTATTTTAAGCATGAAACTACATGTATTAGTGAGCTCACTAATATCCATGGATGGGTGTGCAGATGAGTATGTACTGATGCAGGCAGCCTTCTATGAACATCATATCTTAGCCAGGAGGATGCGGAGCAGTTATGTCCCATGCAGATAAGTTAAAAACAGCATTAGATTTTTCATGAAAACGTATCATCGTAGCCAGGAGGGGGGGGGGGGGTGTTTATTTCCTTTGCAGATGAATTTGTACAAATGGCATCACATTTTGCATGAACAAATATCATTATAGCTTGGAGGGGGATGTTTATTACTTTTACAGATGAGTCTGTAAAAATACAGTCAGCTTTCACATGAACATGAACAAATTGTCATCGCTGCTAGAAATAGAAGTGGATTTTCCCTTGATGATGAATTAATTTGTAAAATATAGTCATTTTTCACATGAACATATCATCGTAGCCAGGAGGGGGCATTTATGTCCTTTGCAGATGAATTTGTAAAATAGGCATTAGATTTTTCATGAACGCATATCATCGTAGCCAGGAGGGGGTGTTTATTTCTTTAAAAGACGAGTTTGTAAGAATGCTGTCAGCTTTCAAAGAAGCAAATCGCCACCTTATATAGGAAGGAGCATTAATATCCAATGCAAACAGGGTTGTAATAACGCAATGAACTCTCACATGAATTTACCATTGTAGCCGGGGTCGTCACTTATTTCCCCTTGTAGATTGAATTTGTAAAATATAGTCATTTTTCACATGAACATATCATCGTACCCAGGAGGGGGTAGGTGGTCAGGATCAGGACCCCCATCAAAGCCTCCCCTAGGGCCCCCTGATGGTCCACCAGGGCGGGGTGGGCCAATGGGGTCAAATCGAGCACCAGGTGGAACTGCTCCTCTGAAGATGAGAATAAAAAAGAAGGAGGAATTATGGCATACAGCTGTAAATGTCATTTTTCTGCAATGTCTAAATTTCTTAGGGTAGAAATTAAAATCTAAATTACCATCAAACAGCTGAACGAAATTTAATGTCATTCATTTGAGAAGTAAACAATAAATTTACATGATGAACAAATTGATAACCCTTTTTGATCAACGTTTTTATATGTTTAATCTCATTTTTCTCATACTTTACTGTTTTATTAATTTCTTGAGCCATACTCATTGAAGAGCATCAAACATACTTTAATAAAAAATAAGAGGTGAACAATGAAATGTTTGAACTAGATGAATCCTCGACTGCGCACGGTCAAAATTTATGCCTCCGCCATCACGCAATCAGAAATATATTTCCGGCTTTATTGTTCCATGCCATCAGAAATCAAAAACATTTTTCAAATTTTGGGCACTGCGACCTTTGACCCTGTGAACCCCAAATCTCATTAGTTTTTCCTCACATGCTTATAATTAAGCTATACACAAAGTTTGAAAGAAATTGGTTCAATATTTCTGTTATAAGTTATAACAATAATGAGCTTTATCGGGTTTTCTGCCTGGTGACCTTTGACCTTTGACCCACTGAACCCAAAATATAATCAGTTCATCCTCACATGCTTATACATACTTGAGCCAAGTTTGGTCAAAATC